>JANHGN010015742.1:140984-180534 GCA_024605025.1 Megaceryle maxima
CACTTAAAAGACACTTGTAATAATATGTATAATAATAATGTAACTGAAATGGAAAATATTAAATTCACAGTTCTGTAAATTATTAGTGACTAAAGCTTGAAATCATTTCATCAAGCAGAAATTGAGTATCAAATCTTATTTTTATTCCACATTCCAACAAATCAAAAACCTTTTGAAAAATATACTTTTAAAGAATCAAAATGTATCTCTGAATTTCATTTAAACTGATAACAGACCTTTTCCAACTTCAAACTGTTTCTAATTAAAAAAATCTTTATTGCCTGAAATATTTCCTGAAAATCAGAAAGTATGCTATCTTTTTCCCTGTACAGATCCTAAAATGTTTGAGCTGGTACTCATTGAAATCTGTATTATTTCTCCTTCTTTGTAATGGGAATGCCTCAGATCCAAAGTGAATGTAAAACTGATAACACAGCAGCAATCAGAATTCTGTTAAGATCTTTGGATTTTATGGTCCATTTGAAAATGTCTGAAATTATCTTTTAGGTACATCAATACATTCTAGTTAATTTTTCAAACTGTTTTTGTTAGGTACTTAAATCCTGTAATTTCTGGAAAAAAAAAAAATGACTTGAATATTTTTGGGGGAAGAGTACTAATTGGTTACAAAATACAAGGCATTGCAGACAATTACATACAACTTCATCTTACAGGAATAGCTATTTAATTTAGATATTTGAGATCAAATTTCACAAATGATACATGGTAGAATGAGAGTTTTTAGGTCACTATATACTGACATTTCCTTTCCTTGGGTCTAGAAGCAGAAGCAAACTGGAATATAAAATGTAAAAGAACCTGAAGGCAAAGAGATTCCAGAATACTGATCTTGGTGTCTGGCAGAAGTGGGCAGATAGCAGATAAGTTTTCTGAGGTCTGATCTCTGCTTACATTTCTGAAAGGACATAGTGCATGTGAGATGGTTCACACTGCATCTAAAACACGTATATTTTAAGAATATTTCCAAGTCATCACATAGATAGTGTAGCTGATCCT
Organism: Megaceryle maxima; assembly: GCA_024605025.1. Classification (NCBI taxonomy): domain Eukaryota; kingdom Metazoa; phylum Chordata; class Aves; order Coraciiformes; family Cerylidae; genus Megaceryle; species Megaceryle maxima. The sequence goes on from JANHGN010015742.1 coordinate 142,002, forward strand.
GGCTGCTTTTTTGTGAAAACATAGTGATGCAGTACCAGTGAAAGGAGGAGGAAACTGTTTCTGGGCCTTTCTCAACATAGTTGATGTTCAGTTGCTCTGATACTTCTGCTTCTAAAGAGACCTGTGTTTGAAATGGAGCTGCTTACTATCAAATTCAATTAAAAATGGGCAGCATGGACTGCTTTATTTTGAACTGAGTCTTCCTTTCTGTTTTGAAGCTGATCTGTCTTCCAAACAATAAACCCTAAGGTATTATTCAGGGTGATAGTACAGGAACTTTCTGAGAAAGTTCTACTTTTTTGTCCTGGTTTTTATTGCATTGAAAAGGATTTTTAAAGGAACAATTTTCAATTAGTCCTACCTTTGTTTATGCATAGTTTTGCAACTGCTATTGTATCCCCATGGTCAGTTCAACCTGAGACATAAAATTACAGTATTGAGACATATAGATGTACATTTCCTAGTTAAGGAACACCTTCTTTAAATTGATTGTGATGATGTGTGACATGATCAGTTAAATGCCTCAAGAGCAGGGAATGGGAAAGAGAGAAGAAATCTGCATTGTTACATGGCACTAGAGGTCTTTATGAACACCTTAGAAACAATGCAGTATGTAGAATTATATTCCAGTCTTAATAAAATACATATAAAATTAATAAATAAAAGGAAATTGAACAAAAAAAAATAGTAAAATGTTGACTTTATATTCACTGACTGTCAGCTTGCCTTTAACTGGCATGTTGCACTCCTTTGAGAAGACTTCCTGTTGTACTCAGTATTTAATGTGTGGATAGAGAAGAAAATTCTGCAGCCAGGTACTGGGCAAACACCATGATAGCTTTTGGATCCCCATTTAAAAACCTTAGTGAAGAATTTAACATTCACTATTGATTGATCATGACAATATTAATTTCAAGAGTGTATAACCATTTCTTAATACTTTTCTCCATGATACTTCACAAGAAATGATTTTGAAACCTGAAATCTGACATAGTCTTCATTAAAAGTATGATTATACCAACAAATACAGAAATATTCAAATAATGTTCTTAAAGCCCAAGTTCTTGCATATTTCCCAGCATAGCTGTGTTAAATTTCCTGTAATTTACTCTATCGCTTTCAGTTATCGTGTGTCACTCAAACCAGGACATTGTGACAGATAGTGCAAGTAAATTATGTGCTGGGTAAAAACATGAGCAAATTACATGTCTCGTTTCCAAGGTATGCCATAACATCTTTACCTCCTCTAAATATGCATCTTGAATGAAAAAGAAACAAAGCATTGCCAATTGACATAGCTTAATTATAGCTGATCTAAACTATATCGCCATTTTTACTGAACTGAGTGTTGCAAGCTAAAATTAATAATTCACCTGAAAGAGAATGTCATATAATGTAACAAATGCTTAAGGCTGAACAGGGGAACACTTATGTTAAAATGTTTGCTGGAAAAATAACCTACATAAACACTGAGTTGTTATTTTCCATGTTGATTGTGTCTGTGGCTATCTCAGAGGCACAACATCCCCTCATGGTTTATAACTGCAAAGAATGTTGTAATATAATTCCCAGTAAATAGCAGGTCGTCCCCTGTATCTAATAGCAGCAAAAATTTATACTTTGAAGTCTGGTTTTATGCTGTTGAATTGTAAAATTTCCTGTCTTTTTTCTATGAAAACTGGTGAGGTGCTTCTTTTTAACATTCATATGCTTTTATTTTATCTGCCATCTTTCAGAACACCTATTGCATGAAGTTTAATTGCTCACTGTTCTTTTCATTGTGCATTATTAATAGAACAAATGGCAAATGAAAGACATACCACACTTACGACACACACTGAGTGTTCACAGTGAGAAGGTTTGGGTGTCATGTTAAAATGAATCAAAAGAAATGGTCTGAAAATAATTCTTTGTACCCATGCATCCATGGGACTAATTCTAAGGACTCTAAAGAGGGTAACTAGGTGGAAGAATATTATGTATAGATTTAAATTTTATATTGGACAAATATTGAAAATGTTTTACACTTTGATATATAATTACATTTTATAAAAATTAAGGAATTTCTATTAAGACCATAGGAAACTTAATATTTTGATTATAATTTATTAAAACTTTATTATAAAGCAAAAATTCATTAATTTTTATAATATCTGTGACTATTGTGACATTGGCATCTCTCATTAAGTATTGCCATGCAATGTACAACTAAAGAAATGTTGTGATTTTGCTGCCTTTGCTCTTGGACATACACGTCGATTTATCTCTTTAACAGCTCAAGTCAGTCCTTGTCCTAAGTTCTTAACTGCTATATTTTGAATGTATGTTGCAAAGTGTCAAGGAAAAGTCATAGGTGCTGAGCATTTTCTCCCCTAGCTGACGTGAATAAAAATTGCAGAAGTTTAGCACAGTTATTTTTTCTTACTTGATAGTCATATTGTACTTTTTTTCCTGGTTTTATTGCAGATGTTCCTGTTATTCCTCAGACCACCTAGTTATGAAACTGTAGCTTTCTTAAAAATTATTTCCAATGAAACTGTAAAACAGTCCATTCATTATAGGACTGTGATGCTCATTCAGATGAATTTTCTTTAAATTTTAAGTCTTATGTTGACCTTCATGAAAGGGATTGTTCATTAGTGTATTGCTATGTGACAGGCATTTTCAAATTAAAAAATAGCTTATTCGTATGTTTATAACATGTTATTCTTCTTCTTTTCAGATGTGGGCACTGTTAGTACAAAATAAAACATGCAGAATGACTCTACACTTTGATTTATGTCTTGAATTGGGTGTGAACAGTTTGAGTAATAACAAGATCTCACATGAATAAGGTGTAAAAAAAGTGTCTGACTTCTGATATTGAGGAAATACAGAGAAAATATTTTGCAGTTTTTGTTGACAAAGTCTGCTTAATAATGTACAAAGATACAGAGCAATGAGTCTGCAGCTTTATGTCTAATTCTGAATTCCAAGAAGAATCCATCTGAAATGTATTAATAATTTGATTTAATAATAATAATGTTCTTTATAATGAGCTATATCCACCTACCTATGTAATGTTATTCATAGATCTAGCAGTTGTGACTGTAAGGGACCTTTCCCTGGGGAGTCATTGCTGCCAATCCAAAAGGAAATGCTAATAAGTGAGATATATCATGTCTTAAAATGTCCATAAGGCCTTAAAGACCATACAGGTAATTTGTCTGATTAAAAAGAGCCATACAATCATCCAGTAGTAGTGCTTGTTCTATAGTTGTTCCTTTGTCTGTGGAACCATAAATGATTTATGATTCTTCTTTTTTTTTTTTTTTTTTCTTTTTATAAATGTAAACCTAAAAGGCCAGCAGGGGTAGAGAGCTGGTGATGTACATCTACAAAAAGAAACTGGCAATTAAAGACACAGGGAAGAGGTTTAGGTTCTTCTTACTTGCTCATGTGCTACCTTTCTGACCCCTTCCCATCCCAAACCAGTTCAGGTCAGGAGGAAGCATGTCTGGAGTGTCCCTCAGAGATACCCATACAAGCAGGGTTCGTTCTGGTACTGCAGACATGTCCTGTTCTTCTATGAGGGTTCAGTTTTGAGAAGCACTGTGGGGGTCTTAGGCAACCCTTCTTTCTGAGTATTTCTTATCAAAGGTGGAAGAAGACTCCTAAAAACTGCTGTTTTGTACACCACCACCAAGGTTGCTTTAGCTTACACACTGCTCATGTACAGACAGACCAGATTACAGATGCACAGTAAATTTCAAACTGTCCTATATTGCAGGGTTAGGATGCACATTAGCTACATTATAGTAGGCACAAGGTAAAAAAAAAAGAGCAGGCAAGGAGGTAAAGAGGACATTAGGATGATCCAATTAATGTTAGACCAAAGAATTTCTGTATCTGTGTGGAAAGCAATGTAGTGAAAATCAAACTGCCTTGGACATTGTTCATGTTCATCGTACATGTTCATTGTTAGAATCCATCTGCATGGGAAAGATGATCACCATTTACCTATCCCAGTGCAGTGATAGTGTCATTTAACAGTGCTGACCAGTCACCTCAATGAATAGAAGGTCTGATTATTTCGTAGTTAGTAGATAATATGCTGAACAGAACCCGATGAAATTAACCTTTAAGATGACACAGTAAAAGGAAATGAGTCATTCCAGGCAATGTTCATCATTGTGTGAGCACCAAGCTTGCCAAATTAGTTCTGTCATAGTGTGGGTGAAGTAGAATCAATCCATATTGTTCATACATTTGCTGATCATACTGACAGTTTTGGGACTGATAAATAGAATAAGCTTTGATTTATGTGTAAATAAAAGTTTTTTATTACAATTATACTTCACAATTGGTCTGAAGTGACTGATTAGAAAGAACTGAGAGTTCCTGAGATTTTTGTAAAAGAAAGGATAAAAGAAAGCAAAATTCTAGGCAAGGACTTTCATGACCAGTGAAAGTATGGCTAATGGGGAAGAAGAAACAGTTTTAGTCTTAGACAATACTAATGGAAGAAAGGTTTATTACATCTTATTCACAGACCACTGTAGTATTCTTAGAAGTATCAGCCTATCTCAGTGATAGTAATAGCTCTGCAATTAGCACAGTGGAACCTGACTAACTCGTTAAAAAGTAGGGGCTTTCTTCTGATTCAGTAGCTGTAGAGAACATGAGACAAGGAACACACTTCCCACTTTTTAGGGAAGAGTAAGGATGCAAAGAAGGCACTGAACAAATCTTCAAATGCCACAATACTCCTTGTTGAGTATGATGCAGACAGACTGGCAGACATGATAAAAACAGCTGAGGCTTACATTTCCCTATCTGAATGAGTACCCATCACTGATGCACACTGATGGTTAGCAGTGCCATCTCAGGGGTTCTGTCCCTGAATGGAGACTAACTGAGAGAGCAGTGACAGTGACTAGCAGAAAAATGTTTCTCTCTGGTACCTACCGTCACCATATATATGGAAAAATCTGGTGCCACCTAATGGACAACCTCCCACATCCTGAATTTCAAGTATGTTCAATTATACAGGAATGCTTTTGCAAGGGATCTATAAAGGTCTGTTACCTATATTTGTTAATGCTTCACACTAAGAATTTCTAATTCAGTAAGCTTAATTACATATCTTGGATTGTAGCATGCACTGTTTATAAGCCCCACAGGTAATAGAATTATTTCTGTGTTTGTTGGCTTTAAATTTATGAACTGGGGACGTCACCCAGCTTCCTCAATTTCAGCAGCATAACAATGCTAAATTATTGCACCTAAGTGTGTGTTTATGGGTGAAATTTAACTAGGTATTTTGTCAAAGTGAGATAGATTATTCTAGATCATCTTTAAAAAAATGTACTGTTGCAGCTCCATGGACATAGCTATCTCTCAGTGGAAATCATGACTGTCAACAAAGTATTGCTTTAGCCCATGGGGTTTATATCAGCAGGTGTACACTTACAAAGTACATTTGCAAAAAAGGAGTTGGACAACACCACCACCCAGACAATGACTGTCATAATGAACAATTCTGCAAACAATTATTATTCCTGCAAAGGCTGTTAGTGATGACCTGAGTGTATGTCATGTGCTTCAGAAAGCAAAATAAGTAAAAACTGCCTCTGTTTGATCAGATGAACCATCTAGCATGTCCCAGAAACAGTAAATTAAACATATATATCTATGATATGTATATAGATATACATATGTTTGTGTCTGTATGGTTATTTATGTTTGAACACATGCACAAACACTTATATAGTCAGATATGTAATCATATGGTTATATATATGACTATGACATAGTCTCAGGAACTCCCTAGTCAAGTGTACAGCATGGTGTCTTCCACTTAGTAATCCATGGACAACTCTTACTGCGTGCTGTTGTGTAGTCTGCCATTAGACTTCAAGCATAATGGCCTTCCACAGAGTAACTATCTGTTGTAGGTTGTAGTATGTCCTTTTGCTTGCCCAAGCCTGTCCTCCCAGTGAGCATTAGCATTAGAATTGCAATGTGGATATCATGCCTGCTTCTCAGCTATGACTGAACTCAGTGGAAGAACAAGTAAAATCATGGTCAGTTTGATGAATTTGAATTTATAAAAGCATATGCTTTGAACAGGTGCATACATGAATGAAAGCAGGTTTCCATCTGCAGTTGCATTTATTTGTCTTCAAGGTGCATTACAGGTTCAGTTCTTTTTCATTTGCCTGTGAAGAGAGAGGTATAGAGTATGATTAGGAGGGCTCCTGCAGGCCTCCAGGCAACTGGCAAAGAAGAAATACAATTGGCAATTATATTTTGAATGCCTCTGAGCCTTTGGAATGAACTGGGAAAGTGATTGGGCTTTTTATTATTTTCTTTAAAATTTGGTGCATCCATTCAAGACAATATTTATTATCACTTGTAAAAAATAATCAAATTAGTTGAATTGGGTTCACTGCTTTTAGAGAAAACAATTACTAGTTTCTGTGAAGATAGAGCCTTTGAAATGGTGCTGAGTTGATATGCAATTTAGCAATTCCTTGGATACCTTTTACCCAAGGAGAATTGCTCAAGCTCTTTCATCTCTAAAGCACAGAATATCATTTGTACTTTACTCTTTTATTGTAATCAATATGTTTGTGGGATTTGTAGTTTCATCTGACATTTTTTACCTCTTGCATATATTTTTACTATTTCCACCTATTGCTATTTAACTGATTCACAGCATTTCACAGATACAATTACTTAGTTTTGAGGAGAGAGTATTTTTGCTTAAATTTTCTCTAGGAGAAAGAAAATATATATTTTTTATCACTTATATACAAGACCTATTTTTCCTCCTTTTGCCTGGGAAAGAATATTTAATGTTTTGATGTAAAGAAGCAGAAATGATTGGTTTACTCTCTTACAGTGTTTGACACTAATAATTTTAATATATCAGTCCTGGGAAAATTTTTTAACTGTACAATAGCTTTGATCAAATGAAAGCAGCTTTAAAAGATGAAATAGTGAAATGATCAAACTCCTTTGTCTTTGTTGACCCATAATACATATTTGAGCTGGAGTCTGCAGAGTTGAAATGTCAATTTAACGCTTACATCTGGCAGTTTAAAAATAATGCTCGATATCTCACTTGGGGCATGTTTTAGAAAGTGAAAAGGACATTACAATGTCCAGTGAAGCTAAAGTGAGGATGCAATGCTGAGAATGCCATTAATGGTTCAGTGTTTCAATGTGGGTTTGATGCCTAATTAGGGGACACAAGTTGTAAGTTTTAAGGCAGAGGTTATTGTAGGGCTAGTATGTAGTTGCTAAGTTGAGGCTATGAGAGCATCAAAATAGACAGGCTTTTTACTGTTGTTGCTACGGGGCAAGAGTTTGCCTCTGTAGGCAGCAATTATTGACTGCTGAGCAGCAGTAGAAAGAGCAGGATGAGTGCTTGTACTGCGTCATTGGCATACAGCACTCAGGCTGGGGATGCATCCTTCCAGCACCTTCCCTGCCCCTACCTAGCCACAGTTTCATCAAGTCCATCTCCTTATCCTTTGACCTAAGATGTCTTAAATCAGATCTTGTAGGCTGTATTATTCCCTATAACTTTTGATGTACTCTATTACTTCAGCAGAAAATGTCCAGAGTGCCTTCAGGAGACTTGAAATGAGCCCTGAAACTACCAGCCCTGACCTCCTGCTGATTCTCATCAGCTGCAAGCAAGATCTTATTGTGGCTGTTGTCATCCTTGGGGTGACAGAGGCTTCTTCCCTGGGAAAACTTTCCCTGGAGGAGCGTGAATAAAATTCTAGAGTTATAATTATCAGTAAGGGAATGTGGTATCATACACTTGTTTTGTTTGTCTTCCTGATGCTGAATTCAGTATGTAAATGGTTATCATAAGAAAGACACAACTATACAGCGACTGGATGGTAAAATATTATTTGGCTTAGTGTAGATAATGAGTAGACAGAAGCTGCTGCTAATCAGTATGCATACCAAAGCTAGCACGAATTTACTTAACTTCAAGGATTTAAAATATATAAATAAATACATACATACATACTTCAAGTTAGTAAAGCAAACAGGTAATACATGTGCTTTGTACTTGTCACACATGAGACCACGAATGCTTCCACACAGAGGACATGGATATGGTGTTTTGTCTGATACCAAAGGAGAGCAGAATCCTTGCCATTGCCCATCTCAGGCTCGCTCACTTCTGGCCCAGCACCATGTTTAGGAGGTCCCACCTTCCCTTCCAGTACCTGCTGCCTAGGATGGTTGGACAGGATGTCATGTTGGCTCCTGCTGTGACACTGATTGCAGGTGCCTCCTCAGGCATCCCCTGCCATGGTCCCTAGGTGGCCTCTGGCAATCATCTCCCTCCATCTCCTGGATCTCCAGGTTCTTCCCCACTTTCCACATTTCTATTACAGCCAGGATCTTCACTTCTTTCCAAACTCCATTCTCCTATCCAAGGCCACTTCTTTTCAAGACCCTCCCTTTTATGCCCTCTTTTTGTTGCTGGACCCACTAGCCCTCCAGTTTCATGAAGTAAAACTATCTATGTTCAGCACATCACGTGATCAGTCTGCTAACTGGTAGTTTGGTCTCATTTCTCATTATTATGGACGACTCAGGGAGCATCACTTTCCTTTAGCCCAGATGTTATCAAGATTTCAAACCAGATCATACTGGTTGCAGTTAGCAAGTAGCCACTTCTTCCTGAGAGTTCAAAAGTTCAATTTCAAACATTCATGCGCACACACCCCCATGCACCCAATTATTTGCATCCTGCTAAAATTCACAATTTAAGCTATTTTTGCTAATTATAATACTAATGATTTTTTCTAGTCCTACTGAAAACATGAAAAAAGAACCACACATTTATCATACAAGCTCCCTCCAAGAACCTGCAGCTTTAATGGATTCGCTATTTGAAATTATTATTGCAACTCTGACGTGAAGAAGGAACTCATGCTCATGTCAAAAGAAGTGTTCCTTGTGTCTCCTGGGAATAATGTAAATCCAAATTTTGAATCAGAATTTGACAACAGTAGAAAGTATGGAACAGTCAAACAGGAACATACCTGTGTTACTATTTTATTACTTTGCTCGTTTCCTGTAGCTTGTCTCCTGCCCCATCTGGCATAGAGTTGATAGTTCTTGGTCGTTGCCGACTGTTTTTTCTATTTTTCCCTGGATGCTGCTTCTCATATCAAGTTCTTAAGCTATGACTTGATTTCCAGAAACTTATTATAATAAAATAAAAAATTATTATAATAGAAATATTACAATAAGGTGATTAGGTAGGTAGCTGCCAAATAATCACCATCACATCTTGAATGTACAGTATAGCTTCAGTAATTGTGCATTCAAGTTTCTTTTAGAGAACCCTACAGAGAATGACATAACCATGGGCCTAATACTACATCATTTATTTAAAAGATTATTTCTTAATTCATGTATGAACTGTACATTTATAACAACAAACCTATTTGTGAGAATAATGCTACTTCCTTGATCAAGAACTTCAAATATCTTACCTAAGATTGTATAATGGGCTTCTTTTCTAACCACAAGTGAAAGAAGGGTACCCCAAGGGATGTGATTCATCTCATTCCAAATAAGTGTCAGTTGAGATGAGCCATCCTAAGAGGAGCCTGCCTCTTTTAATTCATTTACTACTCAAAATGCCTGGACAGCTACTGAAGCAAGATGCTTACCTTTAAACAGCTAAAAATTGTCCACTTGACTCTAAACCCAAAACAAGGTAAAATGAAAAGGGTGATTCTGTTTGTGCGTTCATGACAGTTCTTCCCTGCAGACATGTATAATGCTGTCCATGCTCTTTTCTTCATTGTTTTAAATATGTTCAAAATCTGATGAAAAAAAAATATATATATATATGAATTTTCACCTATGTTTAGATTATTGATTGTTGAAATGAGACAATAATCAGATATGCTTCAACATACTTTCTACTGTGGTCCTGCAGCTATGGACATGCTATATGTTGGGGATTTATACAAACATCAAATTAACATCTACAAGAGAAGCATAGCGAATGTTGATTGAAATAAAATCATTCCAACATTAGAATTCTATAGTTCTGACAGCTTTAATAGGGAAAGATATTTTTATGTCTCATAAGAAATCAAGCTTCTTAATCTCTGTGAACAGATTACTATTCCCTGTAGAAAACCCACTGTCTCTTCCTTAGAAGATGTTATATAATTTTTTTTTCCCCCTAAATTAGTGAACTGGCACATCTAGTCACATTTCTTCAGCAATGTTTATGTATTTGATTAAGTATTAGAGAATTGATTTACATCTCAAAAGATATGGATAAGTACTTACAAACGTTTATATTTGTACTGTAATTTAAATTCTATATTCTACCCTTGTAGTTCCTAGTGATACCAAACTACTGTTGTTGGTGACAAAAATGTCCGTGAAATTATGGAAGATATTAGAAATAATAAGAAAACAAAACAAAAACCAAAGCAGTCTACTATTTAAAAAACAAACAAACACACCAACCACAATCAAACAAACAAAAAACAGTAGCAAACTCTACATCACTACTATATTTTCTCATGGCTATGCTCCTTCATCTATGCCTGTGTATGGGTTGGATTTCTTGCAAAATAATTTTTTTTTTTTCAGGAAAAAAAGGATAAATTGCTTCAGTTTCTAATTAAATATTACATCAAATTAAAAATTTAGTATGGAAAAAATAATTTTGAAATTAAAAAGTTATTTATTCAAAGAAAACCAAAACAAAACTTCAATTTTTCCAGCAAAAACTTTTTTTTAATCATTTTTTAAATTACTTCAACAATAATGAATCTGCCTACCTGGAAACCCATTATGTGACTGAAAAATTTAGCTCAGCTTGAATTAAAACGTGAACATGTCGATTCCAAGTTAACACCATGGATTTACCTTACCTATGTACATTTTGAAGAGCATTATTTCCCCAAACTTCCTAAAAGGAGAATTATGTTTAGAGTTGAAAAATAGACAGATACAGAGGATTAGAACTGCATAACACTAGCCAGCAGTTTGTATTCAGTTTCCTTAGTTTTCAGGTTACATAATTTTCACAAATTAGGTAATAGTGATTAAATGCTACTTTATATTTAAATAATCACGCAGTGTCAGTAGTACCCCTAGGGTCTAGAGGATGGTAATCTGACAGAGTGACTCCTATTAGAACACATCAAGTAAAGATCTCACTCCATCCTATGTGACAGAGTGGTATTTTAAGGTCTTCAGTCATTCTTATTAACACTTGACTTTTTACTTTAGCAGTGCGCTTACTGCGAGTCACAAAAACTTTCTGTTCTTGATTGTACATGACTTTACGTAGCTGTACCATCCAATGCATAGCCATGGCCTTTGCTCATTCACAGCATGCTTTCAGTGTTCAGATTATCCAAATAATTCCTTTATTTTCTGAACTCTTAGTGGTGACATTGCTGGAGACCAGGCAGGGCTTCATCAAGCAATGGTAGACCTCCAGGGCAGTGCAGATCCTTCAAGGAGCAGCAACAGAGGCAGCAGGTTAGGAATCCTCAGTTAAGAGTAACTTAAGTAAGTTGTTCTTTCACTGTTGTGCTTTCTAAATAAACCCATTTTCTCAAACCCACTTTCTCCAAGGCACCAGGATGTGTGTATGAAAGTGGTATGTCCAGAGAGCATATTGAGTCTTCTTATCCTCTGGATTATTAAGTTGCCAAATGTGTTGAACTTAAAGGTGCCTTTTGCACACTTTTAGCATCTCACAGTGATTCTGATCTTTAGTTTCTCTATCTCATACCTCTGTGAGTCACTGGAAAATGATGCTGGGTACTCCCTGACCAGTTTTTCCTTATCTCAGGGTTTTATGGCCTCAGTTCTTTATCTTTCTGCCAATGTCTCTTTATGTTTTCAGTCTGCACTTTGGTTTAGTCAATCATTTCCTGAACTGTGGCTCTGCTGTGTCTTTTTTAGGCTGCTTTCTCTTTCCTGAGCCAAGTGTCCTGCGAAGCCACATGTAAATATTTTGGGATCTTGATGACCTGCTAGTCTGTGTGCCCTGAATTTCCTTTTCCTTCCTGAACCATTACTTCTGAGAGTCCTACTTACTTAAATTGCCACTCATATTTCATTCATACTAGTCTTAAGGTTTCTATTAAGTAGACCCTAATCTTGATGAGTTTCTTTTCCTCAGTTTTTCTTTCTATTTGAGTGGCAACTATGATACTAGAGAATGCTACATATTTGTTCTTTCTTTGATGTAGCAATGGTGACTGGTCTTAATGGGGGATATTTTTGTTTAAGAAAGAGAAGTGATAGAGGTAAGAGGCAGAACATAATGTCATGTATAAATTCTCCATTGACATATAGACAGCAGTGCTTCTGGGGATGGAGTGGCTGAGTCTATCTTGGATCCACTCTGTTGAGCTTGATTTTTACAGAGATTCACCTTGTTAAAGCGAAGAACAAGCCACAGATATCTTAGCAATGGCCAATGTGCCTCCTCCCATACGAGGTGTAGGTAGTTTCACTCCTCTGTAGAAGACAGAACATTAAAAGTTTGGGGTTTTTTATTTGGAAGTACAAAAGACATTTTAACACTAATAAGTTATGTCAGTTTTCTTTTAATCTAAGTTAAGAGTTGTGCTTGAAGTCTAATTGTTTTGACAACAGAACAGTGGTTTATATAGCCTTTGTTTGACATGTTTGCTGTAGTAATTTATACTCTTAAGAAACTAAGGAATACAGAGTTTTCATCAGAGACACACTGTAACTTCCACAAGAACTGTATGCTTGCATCTCATGACATGTCCCTCTTGCCCCTCCAAAAGAAAATTTCAAACCCAAATACCACTTTATTTTCAGTTGTAATTGATAGAATCTGGACTAAGAGAACTGCGTTTGTGTAAATGAGAATAATATTTTCCTCAAAGATGGAAACCGAAATAAACCTCACTAAATTCTGAACACACCAATACTGAAAAATACAGAATACAGACAGGGATATACTAGTCTAAATTGATATCTGTCACTAAACCCCCTTAAAAACAGTGGGGTTATGTGTTTACCACTCATGAAGGAGACAGCAAAGAGAAAATCCCGCAGCCTCATTTTTTACTGATCTTTAGGTGAATCTTTAGGTGACTTTGAATTAAACAGACTTTTTCATCCTACTAGATATATATTTTTTTTTTTTTTAAGAAAATCTGGATTCATATTAAACTGCTTTTAAAAGTGGAATTTCTTGTGAACAGAACCTGATAATGAAAAGTTTAAGACTTTCAGTTAACTTAGCTCTCTACAGGAAGCTCATCTCTCTGGCAGAATCATTCTAATCTTTCATATGACATTACTGAAAGCAAAATCAATAGATTATTCTCTGTAGCTTCAGTTAACAGTATGTTTTGAAAAACATTTATTTTTCTGAAACATGGAATATTTTCAATGCACCACAGCATTTTGTTCAGCATGGTAACAGCAAACATTTGCCTCTAGCTCTAAAATAATACGTCTGAGAATAGAGTAGTGGTAAAATTACTATAAATTTATCATTTATATCATGTTATTTTCATAAATAGTAACTCTAATCTTCATTTAACTTGCCAAGAACAACTGTTCAAGTTGAACAAACACATCTAAATCATCACTTGTTGCCCTAGTGTAGTTCAGACTGAAGGGTGATCTACATAATCATATGCCAACATATAAAAATCTGAAGGCAGAGTAAGTTAGAGTTGTGTTCAGTATTGGGCTGATAACTGCAGCTGTACCAATCAGTGGTATGGTGTACAGCTGTCTGAAAATGCCAGGTACATCCCAAATACAAGATTGATTTGCTTTGTCTGTACTTGTTATAAATGCCATTTCATAGTAGCAACATAGCAGCCATGAGACATAGGCAGGTCCATTATATTATTTCTGTTTTATGAAAAACATATCCATTTTTAAGAACTGTGAGTGTTGTCCATATAATAAATATTGTAATAATGGAAAATATTCAGCCTTGGTGTGGAAGATGAATATGAGAGGAAGCTAAAAGGTGTCTACATAAAATAATGAGTTTTGGTCACATCATCTGGTGTGATTCGTGCCTAGCAGTAGTGTAAAATACATTAACACATTGATGTTCATCAACCTATTTTTAACTATCAGAAAGGTTTAGAAATAAAAGAAAAATAACTGGAGAACACAGACCATAAATTCAAAGCAGAATGTCAGGCTGCAAGTTGATATTGTTTCTCCTTGTTCTGACTGCATATTTAACTTTTATAGCACTTTCTGAGATATATACAAAGTAAAGTTGGGTCAAAAGCTATTGTACAGCCAGTATCTACTAATTTGATTTGTTTAAAGGATCATTTTCATCGGTGTTTTCAATTAGTGTATGTCAGGAGGAAAGCTAACGGAATTACTAAAAGTAGTGCAAGTAGACAGAGAGACAGTGTATGCATCTGTGACAGAGTGTTCACAGCCACAGGCCTTGAACAGCATCTCTGAAGAAACAGTCCTCAAACCATAGACCATGAACATGCATTGCACATACACATACCACTCCTGAAATACATGTGGGTTAATATATTTGACATAACCATGATATCATCTAATCTTCACTTTTGACCATTAAAAGCAACAATTTTAGTGTCAAGGGTCCTGTATCACTAATAGCATAGCAAATTCAGTGGCAAGAACTAATTTTAAAATTAAGGGTATTCTATTTTATGTTGGATCAAGACCATAGTTGGTAATATTTTTGATCACTCTCTGTCTGTCTTGAATATCTTTTCTTTAGTGTAACTCCTAAAAGAGGCAATAGTACAATGGTTCACTTTATTAGTTCTCATATCTTCCTTACAGTTTAGCTTTAAATAGGATGACAGTTGATTAGTTTAATTAATCATTACTTAATGAGGGCAGATTCTACCCAAAGGAACTACATCAAAGTACTTGTGCCAAAAAGTAGAAGAACAAAGAACAATTGCTTTTGTTTAAATTTACACTAAGTACTGTGATCCATGATGCAGGATGCAATTATATTTAACTTTTAAAACTGACAAGTTAAACCAAGATTTTTTAAAACGCTATGAGATTTAGACACACACAGATTTCAACAGTATCAATGGAACTAATTTCTGATCATTTGATATTGCAGACTATTTCATTGTTGCTAAATATTTCTCCTCTTCGTGAAAAAAACAGATAGTTTGAGTGCATACCCACTCAAGTACAGGAGTTCAAAAAGGTAAGGAGCACTTATTCATTATTCGTCAGTTAGATCAAATCAGTTAATTCATGGAGATGCACTCTGAACTATTTATGGACATCACCGTGCAGCTCTAATATCCCTAGAATCAGCTATTTCTGCTTTCTTTGATGTTTAGAGCTACAGCATATATGGATAAAACATTAGCATAGTCTATAAAGCAATATTTAACTATTTTACACAGAATCACAAAATAGTTGAGTCTGGAAAGCACCTCTTAATACTTCTTAATAGTCCCTGACTCCCTGCTGCTAAAAGCAGATTTGAGGTTTTACCAGTACTTAGCTTCCATTTCACAAGCTGTCAAATGACTAGTCAAAATATCATAAAAAAGAAAACAGTTACGCAATTTTCAGGTTTCGGTTTTATCAGTTAACAGATAATTGGACTACTCATACCTAAACAAAAATAACAAATGTTAATGCTTTACTAGTTGCTAAAAAGAGTCTGGCAACCTTGAAGAGCATTAAGCTGTGTGTATGGCAATAAAACGCAATACAGCAAAATTTCATCCCCTCCTTCCCATGAGGGTTTTGGTGAAACATGGGCCCTTCTGCACTTCCGCAGCCTAAGCACTGAAGGGACTTCAGGAGCAAGCTCTTAGTTTAAGCACAGAGAGCAACAACTATAACAAAAACTGCAGACTTTGAGATATTTATTTGGTACTTATCAAGAACACAATGGCTATGCTGTGTCAGGGGAAGGGTACACGTAGATCTTTATAATGTCTCCAGCTGTGGACAGTAACAGATGCCTATGGAAGAATATATGAACACAAGCAGATTTCTTACTCTCTTTCAATAGAGTAGGATTGTAGCCTTTAATTTTTTTTTAAGGGAAAGGATGGTGTTAATCTAACTAAATGTGGATTTCTTCATGGCACTTATGAATGTATGAGATTCCCTCTCTGGAGTAATCATTTTTCAATTGTGGAAAATAAACTTCTATTTCCAGGTTCTACATATTTTATAAAGTAGATACCTAAAAGCCTGAGCAAATCATGAGTGTCAGCACACTTAGTGGAGCAGGTCTTGATGTATAAAGCTGATCTGCTGACTGCGGGAGCTGATACCACTAAAAATAAGTCATTGTTCACCATCAATGCAGGATGCAGCCATCCCAATAAAATAAATAAATAAATAAATAAATACGATAGCAGAAAATATGTCTTTGATAATCAGGACAATTACTAGATCTTCTTCAGTCAACAGTTGTTATGGAGTAATGTAAATTTTCTCATCTTCCTGTTTTCTCATCTTTCTTTTTGTTTTTCTGTCTACTAAATTGGTGATTTGAAGTATACAAAGTTTTTGAAATGTGAGTAACATTTCCTGACTACCAAAGACCAGTTGCAGCATGTGATTGGGTTTTAGGCAAAAAAACTTTTTTTATCACCAGCCTCTTGTGAGTTTTTGGTACTGTTTTCCTCTTTTTGTTAATTAGACTCACATTCCTCCTAAATGTTTTCTTTGTAACATTTTTTTTCCCCAGCAAAAAGTAGTTAGTAGTTACTTCTTAAGAAAAGAGAAATCATATTCTTGACTAAAAACATTTTCCTGAGACCCCAGGGCTGTTAGTCAGATCAACTGAGTCATGTTTAAATTGCTTTGATTTTAAACATTCATGAATCCACAAGTCAGCCAATAAAAACAAAAAACCCCAATACCAGCAGCTTAAATGGATCTGTTTGTGAGCCAAGGCTGTTGAGATTCAATTTCCCTTTGGTTTGCTACTTTATTCATGTGTGCTTGGCCTTTCTGGCCAAGTGAGCAACTGCAGTGCTGTCTCAGTACTGAAACTCTCACCAGTGGAAATTAGACCAGATTTCCAAATCCTGGCACTGCAGTGGTACTTGGTTAGGCTCTTCCTGCTGGTATTTTAAATTAAAGCAAGGCTTTGATGATAGCCTTGCTGGTCCCCTGGTAAATTTTCTTTTGAAGTCATGCAAGCAGAATGTGAAAAACCTAGAATAGTAGCTTGATGCATTTTGTCAACAAAACGTGTTTTGTTTTGTTTTTAAAAATAAGGATCTTACCCACTTTCTCAAATGCCTAAAACTGTACAGTTTTATTCTTGTTCATTGTCAATACACTGAAGTGATGGCTTGGCTTGTCTTTCTCAAGAGATTCATACTGTTGTACTCAATATCCTACACCACGACAGTATTATGAAGGCACACATCGATAGGAAAACAAAAATTACCTCAGTTCTGTCCTTTCTGAAAGCTTTCTAAAGACAGAGTGCATGCTGTTATATTTGTATGGCAGAAAATCAGGAGATGCATTTATTCATAATTACTGCTGCTTTATCCAGAGGAACTGAGCTTAAAACCAGATCTGCTCTAACAAGCAAAAGCAAGATCATGCTTTTGAATGATGACTGTTAAATGAAAGGGGCTAAATTTTAGTAAAAGACAAATCTATTTTGGCAGTAAGCAGCTGGCTTTACTGCCTTCTGAGTATCACTTTTTAGTCATTCTGCAAAGTCCGTATTTCTGTAAACTGCTACAAACTAAATGATAAATTCTCACTGAGAAAAGTTATGAGCAAATCTGATATTTCAAATCCTCATTCATGGAATTCTATGGAAAATTTTGTAATCTAACATTAGAGCCTTTGTTTCTCATATTCTTCCATTGTCAAATGATTTCATCTGCTTTATTCCATGAACAATTCTCATTATATTTTATTTATTAGCTTGTTTTCCCTTTCATTTCTCTCCACATTTCACTTCATTATTTTTCCCCATTTGTTATATGCAACAGCACAGGATTTTGAAATTAAAAAAAAGACCCAGGTGAAGACTTGGTTTTATCTGTGTAAGTGGTAGCAAGCTAAGTGTTTGTGCTTTTCCTTGCTGTGTGGGTGATGTGTTCTTCAGATGGTTTGTAATGCATTGCTTTTAGTGGACTCTTAAGAATTCAGTATCTTGTCCCATGAAGCATTTTTTCCTTTAGGCTTGGATTTTGACATTTGTGCATTAGTGATAACTATAGAGTCACAGAATCATAGAAGTTAATCTCTTTGGAGTCATCCTGATGACTACTTCAAAATATGAATGCAGCTCTCAGAACTTGAGTTGTAACTTCCAGATATGAATCTACAGTTTGCTTTTTCTAAGCATTTTACTGTCACCAAAATATTTCTCATCAGAATACACCTCACATGGTTTATAAAGGGATTGACCCTGCAAATATTGATCATAAGACTTCCTTATAGTGATACCTGACTCCATGCTGAGTCTCCTGGCTCAGTCCTGGGATACTTGGAAGACACAACAGATTAGATCAGTATACAGTATTTTTCAGCCTGTTTATCATAGCTTTGTTTCTATCTTCCACAATGAATTGTTAGTCTGTTTTGTCACTTTTTCATAAGAAAGTATATAGAATTAAAATTTAAACCTAACTATTTCCAGGCTGATGTTTGAAATGTGAAGTCACATTTTTCATTTAAAATCAGTTGCCCAACTGCCTTCATCTTGTATATCAAGTAAAAAGTAGAAAAAATGTATTTGAATTACCAAATCACATTCACAAATTTATTCCCATTTTGAGGCTCGGCTTCTCAACAGCAGTGTGCCACTGTAGGGAACAGTTATCTTCCAAGACCATGGCTGGCCAGGAAATGTCTGATATGTAAAATGTTTTGGTTTCTTTCCATGTTGGTAGGTGTGCATGTTTTTGATATTGCAAAGATTTTTCTTAATGTCATGCAGCCCAGACTGTAGAGAGTACATGTATAGTGTGAATCAGAAAGGAATTAATCTCCTGACTTGTTTCAAGAGGTAAGTTATAGCTGACAGGACAATAACATTCAGCAGTCTAATCTGTGTGAAGTGAGAGAGCTTTGCTAATGTGTTGTGCCATTTAAACAAAATTCACTGAATGTCACATCAAATATTCTTGTCAAAGCAGTCTAACTGATGCCTTTGCCAAAATCAGTGCACTTGACCTCATGCTGTTTTGCCTTAGGAATGCAGGTGCTGGAATGGAATGGCATCCCCTTGACTGGGAAAACTTATGAAGAAGTCCAGAGCATTATTATTCAACAGAGTGGGGAAGCAGAAATATGTGTAAGACTGTGAGTTTTTCCCCATCTTTCTGTTTCCATTTTTTTTGGCTTTTCATGGCTTTTTTTTTTCTTTTTAAATTTACAGTTGTTAAGGTGGAACCTTTGTTAGCATGAAGCACTAATGTAATAATTAGCAAGAGATCACTGTGAGTGTGGGAGTTCTTTTCGTTCTTTTTCTTTCTAAAATCATAAGAAAGATAAGCTGGGGCAGATGTTAGTAATTATGTGTTTATAAACAATGATAACTCCATTGTCAGGCCACAATCTCCTCACATTGGTACACAGACAATTCACTGAATTTACTACGGTTAGAAAATGGTGGTAATTTAGCACTAATCAGACTTTTACTGAAATCTTTATGTTTTAGATGAAAGTCACTTAAGCATCATGAGAAATGTATAAATTTGCATTTAATCCATGAAAGATTTCACCTTAAAAGAACCTTGTCTTCTCAGCTCTTTAACAGCATTGCAAATATGTATCAGCAAAGAAGGGGCCATCTTTGGGAGCTGCTTTCTGTCATGAACCACTACTCATTTATCTACTTAATACAATAATGAGGGTATGAGGAAAGAGTTTCTTTTGTCTCAGGCTTCTCATTGCTTTCTTTAGGGACCTGAACATGCTCTCAGACTCTGAGAATCCTCAGCACCTGGAGCTGCATGAACCAGTAAAGCCAACAGGTAAGCAATAATCTGTTGCTTTGATATTGTAGGACTAGGATAGCAGCTGAAACTGAATGTGATATGAGCTAAGATATTATTATTATAAGTTCTGGTCTTTCATCCCAAATCTTGCCATAGGCAGAAGGGGGACCACACTTTATATACAAAGCAAAGCATTTATTGTTGTTTCTTATTATTAGCCTAGTTCAATCCATACTGACCAGTTTCCACTATCTAATTAATACAAAGGAAATCTCAGTAGCAATACAGCAGCTAACTATTGTTATTCAGAAAAAAACCCCCACTAGCTGCTCCTTCATCTATATTTGCCACAGAAAACTGTGGCATAATGGTCTCCCTTCAGCAGCTTCTCTGGGCTCTCTGGGCAGAACTTTTACTTTCTGGGCATTGCAGCAAGTTGACAGTGTCCTGAGGAATTTGCTGGGAGAGTGTGATGTTTGTTGTGAGAGCTTTTGAATCCTTCTTGCTGGGAGGTGGATGATATTTCTGATTCCTTCCTCGTTGCTTCAGGATCTGCTTGGGGACTTTATGTTTTCCAGCACACCTAGGTCTTTCCTCACTGGTCAGCAGCAGCAGTTCATTGCATATGACTTGACTGGATATTGTACACTTTACATGTGATATATTCTTGTTCTTTGTTCCTTCTGTTGCCCCAAATATTTCTTCTACCCAGCTCCTGAGTTTGCATCAGTGTCAGTAACTGACCATCAAGTTGCTGGTATCCCTGGGGCTTCAGTGATCATCCTGTGCCCAAAGCTTGCAGCATTCTATCACCCCAGGCTGAAGATCCTATAAACTGCATTATTAATCTGGAGTCAGAAACACTTCAATCTACACAGTGCAATTACCATTGTGTCTTTATATATCAAAATTTTTAATAGTGGGCATTATACCACACAAGGAATAAGGTGAAACATAACAGACAAATTAAGGTCATAGCATTTGGTCATTAGACATTTGTTTTTTCCGCCAGACAAGATAAAACAAAGCTCCTAGCAAACTGGAGAGAGTACAAATAGCATACAAGTCCTAAGGCCCATGTTAGCTTAATATAGGGCTTGTGGCCAGTTACTAGTGATGAAATTACAGTATTTACTAGGATACAGGGATGCAATAGGAAGTACTTTGTGGGATGTTTTATTATGTGACTTCTAAGATGGCAGTACTTTTTTGGGGGATTCCCTTCTCTTCAATCAATACCAATCAATACCAGTAACAGTATTAGTCATATCTAATCCAACTTTGGACCAATGTCCATAGTCTTAGTAGTAATGCAGCCCTTCAGCAAGCTCAGTGCAGCTTAAAAGAGTGTTTTACTCAGCATCTCCATTCTGAGTTCTGTGGTTTTATGGTTGTTTTTTTTATCAATGAGTACACAATTCACATGGATTAAATCCTCCATTTTCTGGCCATGCAATTCTTCGCATCTATTAATATGTTTACCATCAAGCTACCTTTTGTTGAAAGTGGATATTATTAATATTAATTGGAAGGGAACATTTTGTGGCAGAGCTATCCACAATTTTTTTCTTAGCGATCAGATCAAAACTACCAAAGGCATTCAGAGACTCAGATGGCTTTGGAAAGGATAGAAGCTAGAATAATGAATCTCTTTTATTAAAGTAGTTAATGCAAAATGGGAAAGAACAGAAATAAAAGTAAATTCCTTCATTCTTGCAGGCATGTTTCCTCATAGTCTAGCAATCTTCTAGTGGTTTCTGAGTTGGAACAACTGTACAGAGTTCCTTCTGGCTGCCAAGCCACATCATTCTTGCCATCACCTCTGATGTTTTGTAGACAGTTTGTGCTTTGGAAAGGAAACAATCTTCATTTCCTCTAGGAATAACAAACAAATACAGCCTAGAAGGCAGAATAAGGCTAACATACTGCCTTAAACCTCTTATACTTCTGAGAACATGGGAAGCAAGTTGAGCCTGGTATCCTTTTAACTCTATACACTTTAAGGCACATAAGAAAGTTACTTGACCTCATTTCTCTATTAAGTGCCTTTTACAAATGGTAAATTTTCCCAACTTATTACTGGACAGCAGGGAGGGTAGTCAGATTCCTACCACAGATGCCTCACATAGATGTGTGTAATAAGGAAAGATGAATCACGGCTTTTATTCTTCATTTGTTTTCATTTTATTTGGCTTTGATAAATTTTTGATAAAGTTTTGAGCTACTTTTCTATTTATTATTGCACAAATATTCTCAGGAGCAGAATTAAGTTTTATTGAACGTCCAGTTGAATAGAATAATAAAAAAAAAAGTAGTTACAACAAAGTTCAGACACTTGGTGAAACTGGACCAGTTCCAAACAGTGAAAGTTAACCTAGGCCGGTCTTTAAAACTGTAATTTGCTCCAGAATGATTCAGCATGACCAGCAAGGCCTGTTTTTCTTCAGCTGGAGAACAACCTTCTCAGAAAGCTTGTGAGATGAGTAACACCAGTTGACAGCATATTGAGTAGAAAGATTGGAATTGGGATGTTGATGTTGTGGGGGAGACATTTTTTACAGGTGGCCTTTTGCATCTTCAAAGTATCCAAGTAGATGACATGACACTTTGTAAAGATCATTATCCTGTCTCTGTACCATGGAAAGATGGATATGAATGTGCTAGCAGTTATCACTACAAAGTTCTCTTACTTTAATCCAGTAGATAAAGCAAAGTCCCCAGGGGTTGATCCTAAGCAGCTGGCTGCAGAGCTTCAGAAGGTTTCTCTACAGCAGTCACCTCTGGTTGCTTGCTCAGGAGTGGAAAAGGGATCTCATGTTCACTCTGGAACCACTTCTGCCACCTCCAGCTCTGTTCCCAGCCCTGGTCAGCCTGGTTCTCCCTCAGTGAGCAAAAAGCGTCACAGCAGCAAGGTATGAAACTTCTCAGTTATAAGGCAATAATATTTTGATGACAAGGAGAAACTGCCTATTGATCTTTAGTGTAGCAAGAAATCAAAGCACATACTGATGAATTAATTTCTGTGACAGTGATGTGTATTGCTGTTAAGATATAGAATTTGGACACAAGGAAAGGATCCAAGGTTGTAAAAGACTGGACCCTCTCTAAAAATAGATTTCTCAAATTTAATATTATTATTTTTAAATAGAATAATTGCACTTTTCATTCTTCATTGTATCCTACTTAATAGTGAGATAGTAGGTCCACAGAAGAAGCTGATATTACTAAGACCATAATTTCCCTTTCTTTGTTAAGCTACTGTTTGAAGTATTACAAGCTATGAATAACCATATCAATATTAAAAATTTCTCTGAAAGTCAGAGAAAGTGTGAAAAATAAATTTACTGTCAAAATGTGTTTTTTCACTAGCTGATTCCTGTGAACTTGTTAAGCATAATTTCTCATTTCTATTGCCACATGCTGGCCATTTCTCAGCTGAACTCCTTCCTTCTTGTGCACCCACCCGCACACCTGGAAAGGGCAGAGTGGGAATTTAGCAGCATTTTTTCACAGTTGAAACTGAAAACTAGATCATAAAGTCATCTGTCACATTTTTTTCATTTTGTGTCAAAAAAATTTAACACCTGAAGTGGAAATCAACCCCACCAAGACTACATTTGCTTAAGCAGTTTGCAAGATAGCTAAAACAATTGCTATCCTGAATACCCAGCTTCTCACTTTCTTACTACTAGAAGCAAAGCTTTACATTACAAACAAGATGCTTTCTAAATGTTTATTTCTCTGTATATTTTTTATTCCTTCTTGGGACTGTCAGGTTCCTACTGCATTATTGTTACTCCTTTTTTTTTATTATTCTGCTGTTGAAGCTGTAGCTGCGATTTGAACTACAAATGTGTTAGGTACCATAGACATCAAAACCAGAATGTGCTGTCTGCTCATTTCAGATAGCTCTTCAATATGCTTACATAACTTTCATGTGAGAGGGAACACAAAAGTCTCTTTTATCCAACAATTTAGCAAAAACTGTAAAAAAATTTATTAATCAGTTTGTTTTGGATTGTAATTCTGTCTTGCCACAATTTCCATACACTTTTCATGAACTAATTCAGATATACAATGCACAAGTTAAATTCTTACATCAAGATTTACTGCACCTAACTTCAGGGATTTGTCAGCATTGCCCGATCATCAGGTGAATAATTGGTTTCATTATACCTTACTCTGGATATTGTATAAATCTACATAAGAACCAGTTTTCCATGTGCTTTATGTTTACCAGTGAGAATAATGCACTTCAGAAGTACAATTCATGAGACTGGATAAAACCTGCCATTGAAGTGCATACCCTGCATGGGAAGGAGGGAGCAGGACTCAGTGCAGATGTCACTATATACACTAAAACCCCTTTCATTTGTTTCGGTGAATCATAATCCTGTATTCACTGTATAGTGTATGGAGATCTCTAAATCTTTGATGCGCAGTGTATCCTGAAGGGTTCCCCTCTCCATCCATACAAGAAGACTGGATTCAGAGCTTTGGCACTGTAGCAGATCACCTAAAGTTATATGAAGAAATTTAGTCTTCTGCTTCACTGAGTATTTAGTAATGTCTTATGAAAATTCATCTGGAGGCTTAGAAAGATGAAACAAAAAATTATTAAAACTAATGCCTTTATGTAGGGGATGCAAAAATCAAAGCTAATCAGGTAAATATTTAAAACATTCTTTGCTTATTTTTGAAAATCATGTTGAGATGTATTTCTTTCATAACAACTTTAGTGCTTGTTGACTTGTATAGTTTCTGTTTGTTGACTGCAGGCCGAGTTTATAATGGTGTTGAACTCTGTTAGAAGAGCAAGCTACTGTTCATCCTTTCTGGAACTGCTCTTTGCCTTGGGCTGACAGCATTTCTAGGCAGGCTGCAGCCTTGCCGAAGTCTCATGACAGACTAAGCATCCAAACTGCTTAGATCTTGTTTTTGTAACTATTCTTATTTTTAGCAAGTAATATATTAATTTTTTTAAGTTTTCTGTGTAGTATATACAGTCTAGAAATGTTGCAGGACGTCTTGTCACTTATGTTCTGCAGTGCCAATTCTCTTGTATTTTATGCTTTGTGCCATTATTACAAAGTGGTAGTGCATAGCATCAGAGCTTGGCATGAACAAGTTTCACATACCTGTTTCTTTTGTAATGTAAATACATGATCATTCCATGGTGCAGATTACATCCAGGATATAAATGCCCTGTAGAAACATTTAATTGTCTTTGTATATTGAAGAATGGGTTGTTTTTCTAAATCCTCAGATCCTTTAGCTCCTCAAGAAGTCAAAAGTTAAATACTTTTCCTTCTTTTCAAATTAATCCTCACTGAGGCCCTGATAAAGACAGATACATATTTGCATCTCTGCATTTCAGTCCAGCTCCAACTTCAAAGCTGGTCAAGCTCTGAGCTGGGGGTTAGACCAGATGACCTTGAAAGGTCTCTTTCAACCTAAATTATTAATGTTTCTTTGAAATATTTGGCTAGTTCTTCATGGTCAGTCTTAAATTGGCTGCCATCAGAGAGAAAACACAATATGAAGAAAGAAAACAAAATATGCTGAATCACAGCCTTGTAAATGAATACAGAGATTTAACAATGATATAGAAATGTAAAACTGCACATTTATTTTTACAGACTAATAGATGAAAGCAAAGTAACTGCATGGATAAAGGGAATTCCTCTTTAACCACCTTTGGAGGCTCCCCAACAAATTCATCATGCCCATTCCCTTTTTTCTGAACTCCTTCTACAGTATCTGTACTCATACATTCTGTATTACATGGAGTGAAATTATTATTTTACCTCCAACAATGATTTTGTATCCTTAGCACAACTAAATCCATTTTATTTTGTAGTATTGTCAGTGCCAGTGCAGACTGAGGTCAGAACTTTTAAAGTATAATAAAATCCATTTGCAGAGGTAAAGTATGAGAAATGTAAATCATTTAAGCCCTGCTTTGAAAGTTTGTATGATACTCAGGTAGGTCTCTTGTCAAACAGAGTGACATTCTCTCTTTGAATATTCTGTCAAGAACCAAACATGTTTTAGGAATAGATTGTTATCAAATTAAATAACATTTAAGATTCAGAACATTTTATAATTTAATGACCTATTTTAGCTGTTAGAGGGATCACACTTCTTTAAAAGCTTTGTAAGGTACCAAGAAAGCTGACTTGAAAAATTTCTGTAAGAATTTTTATTTGAGAGGCCCATGCATTTCCAGAAAAATAAACAATTTTTTTTTCTGAAAAAGCTTGTGTTCGTAAGGAAACACATCTATAAGACAAGGTAAAGAATGTACAACAGACAAAAATAAGGCAATACAAGATAGTGAATATAACTATATAACAGGTGGGTTTGAGCTGCTTTGCTCCAGTGTTTTCAATGCACTAGTGTTTGGCTGGGATTTTTCTAGTTATTTCTGGTCTGCAGATCTGAGTGACTGATGGTATGTTTCTTCATTACAAACCTGAAAAAGGTAAGGCATCACCCTAACCTGGTCTCGGAGATGTAACCTCTGCATTGGCCTGATTTAAAACAATTCATATCCAACATCCTGAGAAAATCTCTTAATTTTTTTTTTGGAGGGTAAGGCAGCACACGAAAGACAGATGGGTATTTCTCTTCTGAGAAAATGAAAGAAATCTTAATTTCCCAGAATAATATGTCAGATTTATGGTCACATTTGGAAGAATAGGAAAAGATGACTTCCAGATTAGTCTTTAGGGAACAGTAAGTTTGTCCTTGTTTGTATCATTTGTTTTCTAATGCATCAGTCAAAGAAGCAGATGTGAAGAGAATGCAAAAATATTCAAATCCTGCTACTGAACCAGAGAGAGCTTTCTTGCTTGACTGATGACTTGTAGACTAGGGGTAGATCCAGGGTGGTGCAAGGGCACCCCTGTTTTAACAGAACAGCATATTTTTGAGAGTCCAGGATTTGAATCAGATCACAGTCCAACTACTAACAAACAGGAGGGAAGAAAAGAGGGAAAAAAAAGACACCAAGGGTATTATTGCTTTAGTCATCAGCCTAGAGAAGCTCAACAATAGAGAACAGAGAGGAGCAAGCACAATTATACAGCATTGTAAAGAGGAGGACAGAAAATTTAAATTTCACATCAAGGAAAGTGTGTGGAGTAATTTGAAGATGAAATGGTGTAACTGAATTGATTATCAGAAAACAGAATAAAGAAAAAAAAACATTATATGAGATGGCTTGCAATTGTGAAACATACACATCACTTTTATTTTAGTACCATTCTTTCCTCTCTTTCTACCCACTTTCATCTAAACTCAATTTAAACTAGTGTAACCTTTGTCTTTCAATAGAAGTATGGCTGCATTGTAGTTGACATTGTATTTAGTTTCTCTTTGCAGCATTCATTTTTTTTAGACAGAATTAATGCTCTGTGTCTTTTTCTCCTCATGCCTTTCCTAATGCATGATCAGTCTGCTCATGCTGTAAAGGCTGGTGTTCAACTCGTCCAATTCTGTACTTGCACACAAAGTCTAATCAAAATGGCTGGACTGGACTCCAAGTGCTACTGAAATACTATAACTATTAGTTTTGAGCATACAAATTCAAGACAATTAAATGGGTTTTAAAAATATATAGCAATGTATCAGTATAAACACCATCTGTTAAAAATGTTAGCTGAAAATCGATCATTTCTAATATGTGTATGTGTATATTTGTGAGCAGGTGTCCATGTATTTATTTATGTATTTTATTCTGGCAGCCCACGGAAACTACAAAGTCTGCTTCCCATCCAATCACTGGAGAAATTCAGGTAAGTATGCAATTTTTGCCATGTAAATTGTTGTTGCTACTGGCTGCAGTAAACAGTCTCCATTAATCAATTTCTTATGCAACTCCAACTCCTTGAAATGTCACAGATTTAAGTCAGTGCTTGATTTTTGCATCTGTCTTTAATGTTTGCTTGTGAAATGCAAACAGAAGAACAGAAAATGCTACTATTCCTAAAGGGGATAAAACTGTAGTGAAATTCATTCTCATCTTTAACATTTGAGCACTCACTGTGGTGTCCTTCAGAAATTCCCGGACTCTTTACATCTTAAGCAAGGACTGCTGTGGGTTTCTCACAATGCAGTGTATTTATTTCCATGGAGTGCCAAGTTTGTAGTTCTCTCTTATGTAAACTGACTTTACTCTAGCTTTTCAGAACAGTGGAACTGGTTTTTGTTGAAGGAGAAGCAGAATAAATTGAGTCTAAGATCCTATAGATTTCTGGTGGGTTTTTTTTCATCAATTTATCCCTCTCTTCTATAATGGTATTACGGGTATTTCCATAGTATAACATCCTTCCTGGGCTTGGGCTCCAACCAGTCAGAATTTGTGCAATTCTTACTCAGTAATCTGACTAGTGCTCAGAATAATATCAAGGCTTCAAATTTCATCTCCTTTTTCCTGATCAGATCAATATGGATGTTTCTGGTTTGAAGTTTGTTTTGTTTTGTTTTGCTTTTTAACCAATACTGGCAGATTTGGAAAGCAAGATACTTCTTTCAACATCCAACATAATCAACAATCATCATTCTGGTCAAGAGAGAGAGACAGAAACTTCTTTTATTTTCAGACAGAAACTTCTGTTTATTTCTATCTAAAGTAAAGGTCTAAAACTGATTTTATTTAAAGGATTTTAGGGAGGTATTGAATCATTTAAACAGTAAAAATAACAAATTATCTGTGTTTTAATGCATTCTCTAGCTTCAAATCAACTATGACAAACACCTTGGCAACCTTATCATCCACATCCTTCAGGCAAGAAACCTTGTTCCTAGAGACAACAATGGCTATTCAGACCCTTTTGTTAAAGTTTATCTCCTTCCAGGAAGAGGGTAAGTATAGGAGAAGTTTCAACCTGAACTTTCTTTTAATTTAGGTTTGTTACTTGTCACTAATAAATAGAACTAAGAGTTATTGCTATATAAAATCCAGGTGGGACCCTAGGAAAAATTGTGGATTTTTAATAGAAAGGCAGATCCTATTGCCAGGAGAATGTGCATAGTTTGCTAATGACATAAGGGGCT
This sequence comes from Megaceryle maxima, assembly GCA_024605025.1. Lineage (NCBI taxonomy): Eukaryota > Metazoa > Chordata > Aves > Coraciiformes > Cerylidae > Megaceryle > Megaceryle maxima. Next base: position 171,035 of record JANHGN010015742.1, read on the forward strand.
TCATGGTCATTCTTATAATTTTTTTTTTCATGTTTCCATTTAAAAATTCTAATACATACAAAAATATCCATTAAAAGAACAAAAGAATCTACTGAAATATAATAAAGAAAAATAATACTTTCTGTAACATAGAAAGGTACACATTAAGGTTAACAAGGAGTGGTTGCTTCAGCTCACGACATTCTGAATTTGGGACAAATTTGCAAACGTTCAGGATTACAGTATCTTGAGATAAATTTAAGGCTGCAGTATTATATCAAAGGTGAGAAATACTAGACAGAAAACAGTAATTCCATGTGATTTTTTTTTTTACTTTTTTTAAGAGCTAAAATGTTATTTTAGAAATTCTGATCATTCTAATAACTATATAGATCACTAATCACTTTCTCACAGACCTTGGCAAAACTCTGCAATTACAAATAACTCAGTAGTTTTTAGTTTAAAAGATATGTTTCTGTATTAGTAATATTATAACTCTTTTCTGTGCCCTAAAGTTGCAAAATATCATACCTATGCATAAGTATACACAGTTATAATAATCCTGCTGACTTAAACAATACAATAGATAGGTCTAAAATTAAGCTGATAGATCAGACCTTTGCAAGACCTTGTCTTGCAAAGAAATTCATGCAAACTCTTCTTTTGCAATTACGCTCATCCTAAAAGACTCTTAGGCTAGGACAATGCAACTAAAAATCTGTGTTTCTGTTCCATTGAAAGTAACAGGAAATTGGAAGCTCAGGTCACAGTTCAGCATTCAGCATACAGGAAAGCACTGGTAAAAGCACATGAATGGTGCAACTAAAGGCACATGTATTCTTTTGTAGCTTGCTAACTTCAGCTATATCACATTCAATATTGTTCAGTGGCATTGGGCCCCAAACTATTACTGAATATAATGGGATCTGCTTGTAAATCTTGAGCACTATTTTAATACACTGAAGAGTCCTGTACAATGCTTGTCAGATCAGTCTTGCTGGGAATTTTGAGGTACATTCACTGATGTAGTAATAAGACTTTCAAATACAGAGATGTTAACTCTGCAAAGGTCTAAGTAAGATCCAAGTATAGATTTAAATTTGCTGCCAAGCTATGAAGAGTTAGTATTTTAGTTTTGTTTGGGTTCATTATTTTAAAACATGGCAGTGTTACAGTTTTGCATGTAACTTGAGGCTTTAGAGAATAATGAAAACAAAGAGCTTCTTAAAAGTGCCAAACTTCTGTCTGAAAGCAAAAACTTCCATTGCTACTGAGTATCTTTTATCTGTAGTTAAGTCCACTGTAGATTTCTTATTCTTCCCCATACCTCTATTTCCTTTGATTCTGATACTGGAAACCACCCACTCAAATGTTTTCTTTTTCTTTGTTCTCATTTTCTTTCACACTGCTTCCTCTCTGTTCCTAACTCTGTAACTGCTGGGTATGCAGACAAGTCATGGTTGTCCAAAATGCAAGGTAGAGTGGACTGTCTTCCAATTCTATTCTGTCATTGTTTTATGCATGTATTATATGATAATCCTGTGCATTGAACTACAGATTTCTATTGAGTTTTGATGGCATGTACTTGAAGCATGGCTTTGTTGTTGATACTGTAATGAATCCCATTTCCAGCTCAGAAGAAACTAGAAATAATTATTGCTCCTTGATGCAATAATAATCTAATGCCAAACTGTAATGACAAACAAAAGTTCTCTTGAAGTCTGGAGGAATTTACTTCCAAGATACCTAAAAATTTATTCTCACTCCATGAAAGCTGAGAAACAATTAACTGTGAACTTGTATCAAGAGTTTGGTGTTACTGTTTCCAAACGAGCACTTTTTGGAAATTAAATGGGATATTTTTCTCTATATTCCTTGCACAGTGTATTGTCATTAAAGCCAGGTATAATTCTAGATAATTGCCCAGCTGGTTTTAAAGCTGCTTGACCACATAAATGTTTATTTGTGGCAAGCAAAATTGAATTTTTAGTTATTGAAATTACTACTGCTTTATTTCTCCTGGAGTTGGAAACATAAGGCAAAACGCCATTCTGAAGATAAGCTAATATCTGCCCAGGCTATGTACATAAGAATAGTAATTCAACCTGAACTCTAAAATTTGTTTAAAATTAGAAACCTGACTTAAATGAGTCAACAGATGTGTTTCAATAAAGAGATCTCTATCATCAATCTGTTTCTACATTAAGAAAAATTATTGAATGAATGAGTTTAAATGCCATATTTATATGGAGTTATTCTATTATACTTTTTTCATTGTACATTTAATTGCATTATGTATTAATAAATTATAATTAAGGAAGCACAGAGAAATAATAAAGACAAGAGTAATGCAGTTTGTGTAGTTTCACAAAACATACTCTGTGAATTTCAAATTCAAGTTATTTCATACTAGGTATAGACTGGTTTAATGTATGAATTTTATCAAAGCATCTTCATCCATTAATCAACATTTCTGGTAGGAAGGTGAATTAGTGGTGTGAAGTTAATGTATTTGCCAGATAATTCTCTTCAGAGGTCTAGGCACCTTCAACTGTCACCCAGCTTAGCCTGCATCTGCACCCCCTTAGAAGTGGTCAAGGTCTTCTGCTTCCCTCTGCAACAGATCCAGACCACAGGATATATGAAAATGGGCTAACACCACCCTTGCCAGTTTAGATCCAGATAGTCAGTGGACTTCACTGGAAATACTCCAGTTACCATGTTGACACATTTACCTTTTGTCACTGCCAGCTCTGAAAGCCAACACTTCATGAATCACCTTATCACGTATTTGTGAAAAGAATTAGAAACTTTGTTGTTGTAATATCACAAAAAGACAACCATGAATGGAAAGGGAATGTCTTGGTGTAATTTTCTTGGCTGAGTGCGCTATCAGTCCTTTTTCCTACTTTCTTCAAAACAATGACAGTATATTGGTTCCTTAAAACCAGTAAGTCATATAATATTTAGGCAGGCCCAAGTTGTATAATAGTATCCTGGCTTAGTAAAGGTAAGAAGCAAGTGGTTTACTCTGGATGTAAGAGGAATTTGGATATGATAATATTTCATTAGTAGTTGATTAGAATAGACATTCCTTTGAAGAGTACTGTGAGCCCAGAGAGAGACATACTGCCAGCCCAGCTGTCACATGCCCATGTCTCCATACAGGTCGACCAAATGTCATTAATACTTTGAGAGATTGGGGATGCTTTTCTTAGATCAGAGGGAAAAAAAGGCTACTGAGGTGCTTAAAAAATTTAACTGCGTTACTGAATAGAATTTGCCTTCAAAGTCTAGTTTCCATAAGGATTCAGATAGCGTAGTTAAACTTTCCTTCTAAGATATGCAAAGAAATAACTCTGTGTGAGTTTCTTTTTCATATGCTCTTGGGCTTCCTAGATTTTAAGTCATCCTTTTCTCACTGACATACAAGAAAAAAGAATTTATTAAAAAAAAAAAAATCTACCATTGTATGGTGTGGCTGACAGAACTGTGTAGAGCTGCTGCATTCTTCTCATAAGTAGATGTGGACAGATGCTTTGTTTCAGAGGCCCAAATGTCATTTATTGATGAACTGGAAGATGGTGCATAGCATGTTTTGCAAGAAAATAAATGGAACTGCATAGAATTACTAGAGAAAAAAGTATAAGGAAAAATAACTGCAAGTCCCTTTCATTGAAAGATGTCATTCTAGTAGCTTGGATATGGCCATCCCATTTTGGACAATAAGGCCACCAGGCACTTCAGAATAATTAGAGGGGAACAGCGCACAGCAGAATTGAGTTTTTAGAGTGAAACTATGGGTGCTGAAGATCCAACACTGCCATATACGTGTCAGTAAAACACCTGCATCTTTCACATAAACTTAATTGAGACCTGCTCCAATCTGGTACCACGCATGGTACACCATTAGTGAACAACTGATTAAATGAATCCCTGGAGTGCATCTTCTGAGTTAATTTCATATGAAAGTAATTCAGTTTATTAGCTCTGACATTATGCCACAATGTGAAGCAAAAAACAGTTCAATCAAAAGTCAGAAGTAAGAATCAGGAGAACACCAAACTGCCAAAAATTAATGGAGGCAAACCATAAGAGAGTTTAATAAAGCAGACGCAGGTCATTCTGTGCCATTTAGACTTAGTGCTGTAGAAAGGTCCTGGGCACATTTAATTTAATAGTAAATATAGCACAAAAGTCCTTTAATGTATGGGAAGTTTGAACAGAAGACAAAGGGCAGTTGACTTGCAGACTGGCAAAAAAAGGTTCTTTACCTTACTAACTTCTTGGGTTTTCAAAGTATTAAGTGCTTCTAATGTTCTCATACACAGATTTTTGAGATGTCCATTAAAATTGATATTAAATTAAAATTAGATAGGAAGCAAATCTGACACCAAAGGTCACAGAGTTAAACGAATCCATATTCTGTTAGTGTATTGCTTTCTCCATACTCAGGAAATGCAAAGTATAACAGAAAGCATTACCAATTCTTTTTAAAAACAGATTATGCACCCAAACTTTTTATTCTTGGCTATTGATAAAAACAATCATGAGTTTGATGCACTTCTGTGTCTATTTCCAGTACAGTTAGAGGCATAGGCAGAGAACAGGATCAATAAGAAATTAGTGTTTCTATCATTAACAGGATATTAGTTACCCCATGGCATTCATTAAAGGTATTAAAGGTTCTTGTGAGATGGGACTTCTGTAATTAGAGACTGCAACCTATAAATATAATGGATTCAGCCTACTTTAAAGTGCTAATAGGAGGATGGTCTTGGAAATCAATGCATATCACTTCAATTTATAATAAAAGCCCAACAACTACAATGAGAGAACAATGTATATGTGCATGTTCTGACTGATGCTTTATGTTGAAACAGTTGTAGGCTGAATAGCCTGATGAAGAGTCAGAAGATTTTTAAAGACCATGTTAGGAAAGAATACTAAAAAATGATAGGGAGGGAATAAATTTAGATACAAGTTTCTGAAGTAGATGCAGAAATCACTATCACTCTTTGTTCCAAAAGCCATGCAAGCTCAAACAAAACACAGATCCTACCATTTTCTTATTCTGTAGCCTCCTGAAGAGTCAGAAGACAGTGTTTTAAAAGACCAAGTCAGGAAAACATACTAAAGTAAAAAACCCAAAGGCTGTCATTGTCCTCTTGTAACCCAAAGTTTTTGCTGAAATGGGAGCTGCAGTTCTTTTCTTTTTCAGTTTTTTGTTTTGCATGTGTGTTTTTTGCATTAGAACTGAAAGAAGCAAAAGATTGCTAATGTAATGTTTCCTTCCTTTGTTCAAATGCAGTGCTGAGTACAAGCGGAGAACTAAATATGTACAGAAAAGCTTGAACCCTGAGTGGAATCAGACGGTCATTTATAAAAATATCTCCATGGAGCAGGTGCGTGACTGGTGGTACCATTCAGTGCAATTTTCTACTTTATTGTTTGTATGGCCTGCAGTGTTTACTGTAAAGGGAGCAGTGCTGCTGGCAATTCTGTGAACCTCTGTAAAATCTTGCTAACTTTACGGGAAATTTGGAACTATTTCATTGCCTCTGATAGAGTTTGCTATATCAAAGAACTCTTATCTTGTCCCTTCTCATAAAAATGGTAATTTGTGGGGATTACACTCATAATCATTTCAAAAATGCAGATGTGGCAATTAAAAAAATTATAATGAAATACAGGGAGGGAATAAATTAAGACATAAGTTTTTTGTAGTAGATGCAGAAATCAGTCAATCTTCATGCCTAAAGCCATGCAAGCTCAAATAAAATACAGGTCCTCCATTTTCTTATTCAAAAACATTCATAAAATATAGAGATACATTTTTAGGTTTAGCAAGAATTTGCAGCAATAGGCTTGAAATATAAATCACACAGAAAAAAAAAATACAGAAGATATTTCATTTCCTTGTTATAGAAAGATTTAACTCACATCTGGAAAGACAACTGTGGAAGACTTGTCTGTTTCTTGGTGGCTTCCAAACTCTAACTGTCCTACAGGCTTAACTGAGGCAGTATGAAGCAACTAAATCCTCTTTCTTTCCTTTTTTAAAGGGACTTTTTTACCCTTTGACAAAGGCATAATGAGAAAAATTATGATCAATCCATTTGTTTAAATTATGTAGTATATATTAACTATAATTTATACAGTCATGGATTTTTATGCAATTCTAAATCTTCTTGCTTTTCTTAGTGTTTTGTTCTCGATACTTTCAACTTCATTTTTCAAGGCCATTTAATCTTTCGATACTTCTTAAAAAAACCCAGAAGAACCATACTCTTTAGTGAATAGATTTCCCAATACTTTTTATATACTTCTCTTCACCAAGACCTTACTATTATCTTCCTAACAAAATTTTTTTATTCATTCTTCTTGTACATTGAAAGGAACATAGATTAAGATGCTCATTTTTGCATGGAACAAAACCCTTCCCACAGAGGTATTTTCATGGTGGCTCATGCAGTCTACACACCTGAACTTAACAGGCAGTAGTTCAGATTTACTTCAGAGGTGCCCTTTTGCATGTAGTGATGATGGCTTGCTGGATTTTGCATGCTGCTTCATATTGGCTTGTGTAAATCATAGCTCATTGCCAGTGAAAACATCTGAAAAAAAAACCAAACCAGTGATGTTTGTCTAGCTGCATAATAAACCCTGGGTCTTCTGGGTTTTGTGAAAAGTTTTGGTAAGTCTTAGCAATATTTCCAAGCTGAGTTTTCCATTTAAGAAAGGCTCTGCAGTTTTCTTAATTTGCTTTCAGGTTCTGCTGTGACATTTCACAGAGCTGTAATTTAAGAGTGTTGGACATTCAGCAGCTCTTTGGTGATTTTAAATTGCATTATGAACTTAGTGTACGATTTCTTGCAGAGAGATTTTATGTCAGAAAATCTAATATCTTTCATGTCAATTTTTTTTCTAACATTATTTGATGAAATTTGCCTCTAGGTCACATGTTGAATTCTTTGAGCTTTTGCTTTCTGTTTGCAAATCTTTTCCTTTCCTCTGAGTCTGCTATACAGTGGTTATAAGAGTTTAAGCTTCATCTGAGCATCACATATGTTGTAAATTTTATCCTCTTGTCATGTAAAAGTTTGTATTTCCTTTCACTTTTCTATGGCTTGTATCTAGTGCTAAGATACTGGTTTGAGTGATTCTTTTCCTATATGATTCAATGCGCTGGTTTAAAAAACATAAAGTAAAGCACTTTTCTAAATCAACAAATAATTCCATGCTGATAAGTATCCTCTACTGTCTGAAAAACTGTTACTATGCTATAGTATATTCTTTGCACTCATAATCTTCATGAATGGATTTTTCAAAATAGGAATATAAAGAGAAGTACAAGACAATAATTTTGATAGACTGAGAATGAGTGTTCTGATCACCAAACAAGCAAAACTGCATCATAAACTAAGCTACACAGTTAGCAGTCATACACTAACATAAACTCATGAATCTTTATAAATGTCATTTATTCAAAGGAACATTTCCTTTCCCTCCGTCAAAGCATGGGTTGCTTGCTGACAGCAAATAAGTATTATTAAATATTTCCTAATATAGTCCTTGAAACGTCACTGTCTAGACTTCAGTTGGTTGTACAATTTTTCATATTACTTTTCTCTTTCAGAACCTATCTTAGATTAAAGTGAAAATAATTATGGGACATAGATCACTTTTTGAAGTGAAACAGACTTTTTCAACGTCAGAATGACTAGTTTTATCATATAGCAATTTCTACTTTGACTGATGGGAAAAAAAAATTAAACAGTGACTATATAGTAATTTAAGGGTTTTATTAAGTAATAAAGAGGATATAATTACAATTTGAGAGGAAGACCAAATACACACATTACGAGTATTGTATAATAATTGATAACTGAAGTCAGAGCTAAATCAGTGCATGAAAAAAAGCAATAGAATGATTTAAGGAGAAAATAGTAAAACATGCAAGTTCTGTTGCTGGTCAGGCCATTGGTATAATGTAGGATGGCAATATAAGGTGTGGCTTTATTTGTCTCAATTTCTTACTTGTCAGAAAGCAAATAAAATTATTGCCTTAAATGATGGATATAATTCATTAAAGCGAATAACTCTTGCTAAAAGGTCATGTCCTTAAATTGAAGGTAATATTTAGGAAGAGTAATATTTTAAAAATCTTTGAGTGTTGTAGGAGCTCATGTCTTATTTCTAAAAGTAAGAAAAGCTTTCTTGTGAATCAGTAAGGTGTTAGTACTTAAATCTTACTTAATACCTTGGACAAAAGAAATTAAGTTTCTAAGTGACGTAGTAGAAGTCTTTTTGCACTCCCACATACAAGTGCAGCAATATGTAGAAGAGTACAAGAAAATCTTAAATATGAATGTAAACACAAGTAAGTATAATGCATAATCAATACACCACCTTCATTTCTACCCATCAAATATCCTGACTGAGACTGCAATCTTTTATATTATTTCTGAAGTAATTATAGGTATATACCAAACTGCATCAAAATTATTTCCTCATTAAAATAATTTTTTTGTGTAATATGCTTGGAACTCAGATGAGGTTCACAACATGTGTAAACTGCTCTCCTTCCTTTAGAGACACTTTCTCATTTTCCTGTTGGTACATTGCCCACCTGCAAAAAACCACAGTCAGATTAATAGAGGGTTTCTGCCAACTATTTCAGGATTGCTGTCAGTTAAATTCCTGATGGGAATCTGAACTTTTGTATTTACGACCTGAAACTGGATGATATAAGGCAGAACCCTTCTTTGCTATGATGGCATAATGGCTGCATTTAAAATCACTAGCCATTGAGAGTTCTTTGCCTTCAATAGTGGTACATAAATATAACTTCAGAAAAGAAAATTTTCTTCCTCTTTGAAACTCATTTCATGCACTCTGCCTAATAAAGCTCTTTTGATGTTTTCTCATTGTCATAATATTGTATAAAAGCTTTATTAAACCAAGAGGCTTAAAATAGATAACTCAAAGAAATGTAAAGTGCTGAAAGTTTTCAGCAGTTTTATTATCATTCTAGTGCAAAGAAGCTAGCAAAGTAGGGTTGCAATAGGGTTTGGGGTTTTTTGTTATTTCTGGATCTATATGATCTTCTCTGTTCTTTCATAGTCATCAACTGAAACAAGAAGACAATATGTCCTCCCAAATTAGTAACAATTCAGATAACACATTTCTGAAAAATACTTATGATATTCCTATTTTTTAAAGGGTAAAAATACATACACTTAGTATAGCATCTAGTATGAAATTATATCATACAGGAAGATAAAAGTAGCATGTACCAGTGGCTGCTCAACTCCTTTTTTCAGGTTGTTTGGTTGTTGTTTGGTTCGGTTTGTTCATTTTATTTGTTTGGTTTTGGGTTTTATTTTGTGTTTGCTTGTTTGGGGTTTTTTGTTTGTTGTTGGTTTGGGTTTTTTTTGTTTGGTTGGTTTTTTGTTTGGTTGGTTTGGGGTTTTTTTTGCACTGAAGTTTCAGTACTTTCTTGGAACAAAGGAATATTA
>JANHGN010015742.1:180750-201519 GCA_024605025.1 Megaceryle maxima
GGGTTTTTTTTGCACTGAAGTTTCAGTACTGTCTTGGAACAAAGGAATATTATTCAGTCAAGGAAATCAGCTTTATGAATATCCTGTAAGGGATGTTCAAAAGAGAATCTTTTTGTTCAACTTTTCCCTTAATTTTTGCGGGATATTTTTTAACAGAATATTTAATAAGAATTTTGGCTAATTATGTAGGAATAAACCAGAGAAAAATTAAATAATTGCTCTGGTTTTATTTTTCATCTTAGCTTTCAAGTCATGTTGGTGCCTTCTTAAAGATTACATAGTTGATGCTAAAAATAGTACAATTCCCCTTTGTGTAGGTTTTCCAGGATATGCTGATTTAAACTTGTTTTTCAAAGACACTGGCCTTCTGTAGTTGTTAATTTTTCTAAAGTTATCTGGGAGCAGAAGATATTACAAATACATAATAATGGGATGAAATTCTCATTTAAAGGCAATTTAATGTTATTAAGAACTGTTTTAATCTGTGGTGCATTAAACCATGGGCCAGTAGCAGTAAATAGCAAACAGTGCTTTTCCTGAAATTCTATATAATATGTACAGTAAATGGTATAACCTACAATTTTGTACAATTACTTGATCCTTTGCTCTCCCATTGTCCCAAACAGACAATTAATAGTCAGAGCAGTAAGTGACATGTTGCTTCTGTTAGAATGATGACCTCAATTATAACATAAGATTTCTGCTTCTGACCTGTTTTATTCAAGTATGTGAAAAGAGTCCTGTTTTCCTTAGTAATGCTTGGAAATGTTCAACAGTTTCTTCACTTACAACTTCTCAGCTTGACTTCACAGACATCCCATAACCCCAGGATTTTGTCTTTCTCTCATTCAAGCCACATGAATTTATTACTGCTCCTCCAGCCTCCTGATAGCCTTTTGCCCCAGTGTGCAACACCAGCAATCAATCTTCTACCCATCTGTTCCCACAGACCCCTGGAATAACACTCAGGTCAATCTTTCCAATAAGATCCAACTACTTCAGTCAACAGCTTCTCTGTCTTGCACTATCTTGTCATATAAAAAGACTTGTTTCTTACTGTAGCCTGTAAGTGCTTGACACAGCTTCCATGCTTAACAAGGTCTACAGGTTTGATGGCTGTCATTAATACCTAACAGTACATCTTGTCCCACATGTCTTGCAGATATTTGCAGAGTCCCATTGACTGCACTGAATTCCCAGAGTATTGAAGCCTGCTCTTTGCAGACAAGATTGTGTAAATAGAGTCTTTTAAATAATACATTTGAAATTCACACTCATATCCTATTTAAGCAAATGTCTGAATTCAGACAACTCAGATCTGACAATGAGAAAAGCTGCAGAAATTAAAAAATGGGACTTCAAAAATCAGTTTGGCTCTTGTAGTGGACACATTCTGTCAAAAACAACTTGTGAAAATTCCTGAAATAGGGCCAAACACAAGCTCATTTGTCTTGATAACAAATAACATCCCCAAATTATTTTTCTGAGACCAAGGTTGATGGGAGGACAAAAGCTGCCTAGCTTTCTCTATGATAAAGGGTACAAGGACAAGATAATGAATAGAAATCACCATAAAGACTTGATCTGAAGTTTATGATGGCAATAGGGTTAATTATCCTTTGACTTAAATTGCAGCTGAAAAAGAAAACACTGGAAGTGACTGTCTGGGATTATGATAGATTCTCCTCGAATGACTTCCTTGGTGAAGTGAGTATTTTATTTCCTTCTCTCTAACTCTGACTAGTTAGAAAGATGATTAACTACATGCTGGTATTTGGAGACTGTTCTCTTCCAAGGTACAGTCCATGTCTTAAGTAAAACCTTTTTTACATCACAGTTTTAGTATTGACTTGTTAACATAGGGTCTTTATTTCCTTCATTCACACATGAAAAATGTTCTCACTTTACCTCGATAAACTGTGGGCAAGCTCTTTTAGGACTCCACACAGTGTTGCTTCACTGAAAATTAAGAGGGGTTTTTTGAGCCTGAGATAGTAACAGCCTTCACAGTGACTGAATGGGGAATTCTTGTTATGATTGATAATATGTCTGTCTTGGTTTTAACATAACCTGAGAAGGCTGAGGAGGTATCAGCCTTTGTAAATTATTAAATTTCCTTTGTAAAATCCTTTGTAAAGGATTAAATTCTGCCATCAAGCAGAATTTAGAACATGCACAAGTATCTGCAAGTGTAATTTTTTCTTGCTGATCAAGATCTCATTTTTAGCACTACAAAATAGTGTACAAAAGTATGACTGAAAGCCAAGTCTTGTAAGTTGTAATAAATAAGTGATCATGGGAAGAAGCAGACAAACATATGCACATATCATACAGAATTAACAGCAGTAACTATGATGTCAAAAAAGTAATTAAAAATGTTATTACAAAATAGGTTTATAATTAGAAACAGAACCGCAGGAAAATTGATTGCTCATGTACAAAGTAACTCAAAGTATCATGCCCGTTCTGAGTTTGAATTTTGAAAAAAAAAGCCACTCAGTTCAGTTCCTCTTTGTATAACTACAAAACTGAGCAATCAGTGTCACTATTTGAGCAATCACTAAAATACATGTATAGGAAACAGCTACATCACTACTTATTTCCTGCATACTGCATCAGTATTCTTGTTGAGATCAGCATGTTTGTCCAAATGCAGGGTTTTACTGAATATTTACATCTTTGTTATTTATGACATTTAGAAAGTGAATGCACCAGCAGTTGCTTCTAAAGGAAGGTTTAAATTTTTGCCTTCAAATATTTTCATCCACTAGAACTATTTTGTTTATTAAATCATTCAGATTTAAATATAAAAACAGTTCTTTATTAAAAAAATGGAAAAGATGATAAAGTGTATTTCAGGACAAGGATGTCCAGAGCAATCCTGCACCATAGCATCAGATATGAGATATCCAAATTGTGCCCTAAGGGACTTGCTTGAATAGGTCCAGCACAACTTGCATGCTCTGGAAGACAAGTAGCACATCATGGTTCACATCGGTGGAATGTGGACCCTCTATTCTTACAAAGCAGACCCCCCTAGCCTATACTGCCCTTTAGGAACAGTCGTCAACCATGCTGTCTTCCAAGTCATTCCCAAAGCTATCACTAAAAGCCACACCAGGGAGCATACTTAATAGTTATTCTGTTCAGATGAAGTATAGACCTAACCAGAAACATCCAGTCAGGTTATATACAAGTTATGAAGCTGAAAGAAAGGAGGAAAGAAAAATGTTAATGTTCTAGAAACAAGCATTTTTGGAGACAGTTCCCTATCTCTAAACTTGAAGAGGCTTTCTTTTATTCAAGGTCTTTTAATAAACTGACAGAGACATTTTTCCATTAAGTAATTGCTCATTTTATTTGTCCAGTAGTTTTAAAACTTACCTACTTGACATTAGTTTCAACCCTCTCAGGGTCAAATGCAAGGTTATGTTTGTCCTTTCATTCGTTCAAGACTCTGATGATTCTTTAGTACTTTACATCTCTTGGCCCTCTCAGGTGTAATACCATTAAGGTCTTTATTGTTTAATTTTTTTTAAAAGGAATTTCACAGAACTCCTGATAGCAGTGCAGGTGGCCTAGAGCAGATTTTAGCTATGAGGAATTTTTTTTTTTTTAGCCAAGTTGCTCATTTCATTTCCCCATTTTCATCGAATCTCCTTCTTTTTTTTTCCCCCCCTTTTTTTTTTTCTTCAGTGAAGTTTCAATGCCTAAATGGCCTACTGAATTCTGTTATTTTAGTGAAGTGTAAAGGTATCCCTATTCTTTTCTTTCCGTTACAAATTCTGCATTCGTGGATTTTTTTAAAGAACCAACAAGCACCAGTCTCGTATCATTGAAGACCTTATTAAAAACAAATATCAAAATATTTACTCCTTTACTAACACTGAGAAAAGGGAGAAAATAACTTGGCCCGATTCTTCTGTTAGAATATGTCTCTACAGAGGCAGAATGATTACATATCTTTTTAGTCCAGATTTCAGGCTAGTGCTCACAAGCTACTATCTAGCCATCTTGGTATGGAGCTATGTCTAAGCTCATAGTCCTTACTGAGGTCTTGTTGAGAAGACATATTAGTTCAAACACATCAATATACTAACAAATGTGGCTTTAGGATCACAGCTTGTTTATATCAGGCAATGTCAGAGCATGGGCAGAGAGTCCTGAATCTGTAAGTGTACAGCCTTATAACCTTCACTTCTTTCATCTGGTTACAACTTCTGGTAATACAGCTGTAGTCTCTTTTGCTCTACATAATCATTAATAGGTCTGATATAGGCCATATATTGTACTTTTATTTATATTTAGGTATTGATTGAGTTATCCAGCGTCTCTCTGCTTGACAACACTCCTCGGTGGTACCCTCTGAAAGAACAGAGTGAAAACATTGATCATGGGAAATCTCATTCTGGACAGAGTAGCCAGCAATCTCCAAAACCATCTGTCATCAAGAGCAGAAGTCATGGAATCTTCCCAGACCCTTCCAAGGGTAGGAATGACTTGTTGCACCTGATATGAAATGTATTCCCAGATGATGGGACTCTTGCTATATGTAAGTTCTAATAGTAAAATAAAGATACTGTTAGGAAGTTTGTATACACCTTTATTAAAATTATATTTATTTCTGTGATTATTTCATTGGAGCCAAGGCTTAATTTGGCTTGATCAGTGCCAGACAGCTTACTAATTGTGTCCTTAGAACAGCGGTTTACAAGCTCTATATGCTAACCCCATCTACTATGGATTCTCTGCCCTTTTCATTTTTTCTGGTAGCCTTGGTCAAATCCAATACATATTTAGCTTTCTATTTTTCATGTTCCCTAAATACTCTATGTCATTCTATCTTCTGGAAATGTCACATTAGTATTTTATAGAATAACAATTATGCTATAATAATGCATATGCATTTCCAGTCAATGATAATGGGCTGCAACATATCTCAATTGTATTGGAAATCAGTGGAGCTGATACAGTGGAATTATACTAGTGTTTACAAAAGCAGAATTTATCTCCGTGTCTCTGGCTCCGAGAAATTTATTTTTCTGAATCCTAACCAGTCAGTGGCCAGTTGCTCACTTAAAACACAGTATATGTCATGTGAAAGCAAAAGCTATCCCAAGTAGCATCCACATGAGAGCCTCAGAGAGATAAGACTCTGCTCCATCCCCTCTATATTTCTCTGTGTAATGTTTTGCTAGGGATTGGTGTCTGTATAAGATTTATATCTAAATTAGAGGTTACTATAGAAGCTATTGTAAGTTTAGTCTAAGGTTTTGACTGGGGCATTCCTCAGAATAAAATCGCTTACATTAGTCAGTATTTGGTATTGTTGAAAATTGTGCTAGCTAGTCTCTACATACTAGAGAACTAGCAAGTTTTTAGGCTCCCCCATCATTCCACCAGTGTGAACCAGCACAGGAGGCATAATTCACAGTTGAAAGAAACTCAATAGTAAATTAGTTATTTGCTTGGCCAGGGAACAGTGGGGGGGAGTATAAAATTGTGCTTTTTAAGAGTTTCCTAATCACAATATATCTTTAGACTTTGAATGGCATTGCACAGCTTAATCTTTATTTATTGTTCTGCAATGCATCCTGAAAGGTCAGTCAAGAGAAAGAAAATGTAATTGTCAATTTGTTTTGAATAAATGCAGCAGTTGTGCTTCTTCATTTTCATTGTAGATATGCAGGTGCCCACCATTGAGAAATCCCACAGCAGTCCAGGGAGCTCCAAATCTTCCTCTGAAGGACATCTACGCTCTCATGGTCCATCTCGCAGTCAAAGTAAAACCAGCGTCACTCAAACTCACCTTGAAGACGCTGGGGCAGCCATCGCCGCTGCAGAAGCAGCTGTCCAACAGCTTCGCCTTCAACCAAGTAAAAGACGCAAATAAATTCCTCAGCATGGCAGCTTAATGTTCATCTGTTGCCTTTTTCCCTGCTGTCCTTCCCTTTTTGGCTATTTTGTTTCTGTTCTTGGCACACTGTGCTCACTCCGTTCAATGTCTTTCTTTGTGTGCCTGTGTGTGAATTCATATAATTACAATATACTCTTGTACGTAGAAGTATTTTATTTATTTATTTATTTTAATTTATATAGACTGCAGTGAAACTGGCTGTTTCTCCATAAGTCCCTTCACTCATGGTCCATGATGTTCCATGGTTGTGCATGACTCACGGAGATTTCCATTGTGTGGTGGTGTTTTGATGTCACTAAATGACTACCAGTGAAATAATCAAAACTTGCAGAGACATTGACTGCCAGCTCATGAAGTTGCACACAGCGAATACTGATAGCACATTGACAATAAAATATATCTGTAAGTAGGAATCAGGAAGGACAGTACTACTCACACAAAAAAAAGGAAGAAGATTTAAAGTTAAAGAAAGAAGTTTTATAACTGCATGGCTGAGATTTCTATTTTTGAAACATGACTGTAAATATATTTTTTTTTAAATGAAATATAAGGCAACCTTCTTAATATCTCAGATAAAATCATGTCAGTGATGAGCAGGAGAGCAATAGACAAAAACATTAAACACATATAAAATTAAAAATCATTAAACACAAACCCATTAACAACATCAGATTCTAACAATGATATCAAGTTAGCAAAGTTAAAGGGAGCTGAGAGCTAAGTCAGGTGTCACAGTTCAATTTTTCTAGTAATATTTGTGACATGGATTGTTTAAGAGTCAAGGTAGAATTCATCTGGCAATTTAAAATAGATTAATAAATTAAAATTTCCATTCAAAAAGATTGCTCTCCAGAGTACATGATTCAGACCAGTATCTGACTGCTACTTGAGGGTTTATCTGATGGCAAAATAAAACTCTGTGACTGTGGAATCTTTGTGTTTGTCTTCAGGATTTGTTGATATGCCATAAACTTACCATGGTATAATGCAAAAACTGGGGGAATATTATTTCCCTTGTCTTCACCATCATTAATAAAGAAACAGCCAGTTTTAATACTCTTTAATGCTGTGCATGTGGTGTCTCTTTGGTGTTTGAAAACACTACTTATTTAAATACAGAAAAAAACACTTCTGTTTGCATGAATAACATTTAAGCTGGTTCCATCTGAGGATACATACTCTGGGTTTCCATTTCACCCACACTGCCACAGCAGCACATAAAAGCGGTCAGTCTAATCATGCCAGGAAGCAGCACAGACACAGCATAGCAGGAGTCCTCCCTATTCAAAGAACTCAGTCTGACAATCTGCCTCCACCAGCCAATGACAACAAAGACCAAAGCCAACTAGCCCTCAGAAAAGTGATGTCTGATGGACCAGTCAAGCCTGAAGGAGGTGAGCAGAACGACATGGTTAAGAAGCCAACCGCATCCCAAATCCTTCTTGCCATGTCTACCCATTGTGATATTTAATTATTTATTTTATACCTCCATTAAGTGCTGTAAATGTTAACATGAATCCAGAACTCTGCTTGATTTTTCCACATCAACACGTAAATCCATAATGAAAACTGTGCTAGGAAACATTACAAAACAACAAACGTATGCACTTCCATTCCACTGGAGGACTTAGAGACTTCTGTTGAAAAATGGTACAGCTTTGCTTATGTTGTTGCCTAATAAAAAGCATGCATCCAAGCTGGTCTTCTTCAACATGATTGAACATTTCTTGTATTGTGACAAAACCCTAATTGCACATTTTTGTATCTGGAATTTGAATTGGAAAACAAGAGATTTCTTTTTCCTCCCCCAACATAGTTGTTATATCAGAAGTCATTAACATAGATACATTTTCAAACCACCAGTGGAAAGGAAAGGACTTTTGACCCATGTATGCCTCAATCTCTTGATAACTTTCCTATCAGCATTTTAAAAACTCTTTTCTACCTATAGGAACCTGTACATCAAACCTAATTACAACATATCATCAATTTCTCCCTTCATCAGAAGTAAAGAGCCAGAATCTCAATTGGTTCAAATTGGCACTATTCTTTCAACTTCTGGAGCATTTTGTTTATTTCCATGGAATCTGAGAGATTATTTCAATAAACTTGGAGACTGGACTCCCAGATCCTCTCTTGTGCTGTAATTCCTTCCCGAGCTCTCATGATTAATTTATGATTTCTCTGTCAACACCATTGCATACTGTGACCAATACAATCTGGCTGTAAAGGTTGTAGGAGAGAAAGAGGGAACAATGCATCAAACAACATACCCTAAAGGCAATGAGTCATTAAAAGAACTAGTGTGATGTTAAAACAGATAATTAACAGGGGCAAGCTTAACAAATAATTGAAAACGTTGTATTTAGAAATAACAAGTTGTTTCTTATGAGAGCCTTAAGAACTCTTCCATAACTATATCTATATACACACAAGACATACTGTGTTACTCTAAGCTCAACTCCAGGCATGCAGTTCAGGCAGAGGCCAGACGACATTATAGTACTAGTTCAGGCGTCCTGACTGAAAGGCTCATCCTATTCCTCGCATGTATGCCACAAAAATCTAAGTAACTCTTGTGATCTATTGAGGTGTCATATCTGTAGAGATTTAACATAAAGTAGCCCTGTGATGCCTCTTGGCCTAGACAAGCAATGCTAAAACATTTTCACTTGTGATTTAAGGTTGAATCAAGGTTCACATACAATTTTATGATGAGGCAATAGCTAGACTGTTGGCTTCAAGTGCCCTTGCCACTGAACTATTGTGGTAGCTTCTTTACCTTTAAAATTGCAAAAAGGATATGTATCAATATGCACTTAGCTCAGAAATATTAGAAACATCAAAGAGAGTTATAGGAATAAAGGCTTACATTAATATAATTTATATATAAGCAAGGTTAGAGTTGCTGTGAAGAGACAGTACTTTTGTTTTCTTACTTCTGACAAATATATGTAATGCATGGTCATCTACACAAAGTTTCCAAGTCTGGTTTCAGATATGTGAGAAGTTTTGGCTTCTTCTTATTGTACCAAAACTAGTTTGTGCTAATTTATTCTTATCAGGTGGGCAAATAATTATAATTGTGAGGTTAATGCATTTCAGTGGGAACAAAAAGAATTGTTAATTGCAGTTTGGTGGAGTATACATAAAACAAGACGAGTAGAAGCACCAAAGATGCTCAAAACAGCTTTCAATTTATGGAGGTCTTTGTGGGAGGAAGGGGTGATGAAGGAAAGACGGGTTTACTATGCAGTTCAAAAACTCAAAAAGTTAAGACTATTGTGAACAATGAATATTAGGGTATCATTAGTGTGAAAGTCCATTCCTGCAGAGATGCTGCATGGTTGTGGTACCCACCCCCTTTACAGCCTACTTTATTGTCACCTGGAAAACAGTCCGTTATGATCTGGTTTTATGCACTGGGACAGCCATCTTGGCAAGTTAGCAAATTTTTGTCTCTAAGTCTTGAAGCCCTTTATTAAGCCATTATAGATATCGCAAAATAGTATTATTTTTTACCACAGCTATTTGTCTATGAATTTGTTAGAGAACAGCACCTTTTAAAGCTATTGTTTGTTTTTTTCAGCCCATAGTAATTTAACAAGATTTCCACAAGGGTGATGGGAAAAATTCTATGCTCTGAGTAACCATCAGTCCTTCTCTACCTAAGAGAACACTCAGAGTTTTGTCCTTTAGACTAGCCTCTCAATATCTGCTTTTATTTTTTTTTTACATGAATTAAATTATCAATTAAAAAAACACAACAAAACAAACAAGCAACAAAACAAACACCACAAAAACAAAAACAAACAAAATCCAAACCAAACAAAATAAAGGCATAAACAAACAAAAAACCACAACAAAATAAAAAATCAATGAAACAAATACCACCCCACAACTAAAAGAAGAACCTGCAGTCATTCCTAGGATGCTCCAGACAAATCTTTCTCTACTGACTCCTAGGACTTTTCTTTATTGCATGTATTTTGTCAGTTATTAATTGTATATCTGATGAGAAGTAAAAAGGAAATCATAAGCAAAACCAGCACCCATGGCATCACATATTATATTTTGTGAATGCAAAGAACTCGCATCAGTTAAAGTTTATTGGACTAAACTATTTCTGTATTCATTTTAAGTAGTAAAAAAAATATTTTAATTAATCTTGTTTAAAATTAAGGTGAAGCTACAGCAGAAATCATCAGGCTTTGTTCAGCATCTTTGTAAAATGCAATATTCAACTACAGCATTTAATTAAAAATGAACCCTGAAGTATAATTTTCTTGTTGCCTGTGAGAGATAAGAATGTATTCTGCAAGGAAATGAATTCATAATACACATTCCCATCCCACCTCTCAGAGAGGTACAATAAATTTCAGAGCCAATCCTTTAAAGGCTTAAGTTGCAAGGGATCCAAGCTAGAGGGAGAGCAGTTCCTAATTTTGAGTTAATTTTATTTATTTTTTGTGAAAAATCAGAATCATTGTGAATTACAGATTCACATAAAATTAAGCACATTCCTTTCAACGTAAATCTCTGTATTAGAATATATCCACCAGATGAGTAAATTATAGAGATAATGTAAATCATTCCACCTCCTTTTAAGCCAGTAATTTATCTCACAGAAAGATCTTTCCATTATTTGGAAATTTGGTAGGTCACTTCTGGTTTAAAAATGGTAAATTATTTTAGAGTTCTTAAGATTTTCGAACAGTTAGAGTTATTACCAGTTCTCTAGATATATGCCTATAAAACATATTTACTGATTTAATACAAAATGCCTTTTCAAAGCCAGTTTATAGTTTTATAGGAATGAAATACATGTTTTAGTTTTAATATCTTCCAGTAAAGTGAAAAAGAAAGACAAGGATAAACAAAATTTCCCTTCAACATCCAAGTAAAGTACAAAGGTGCACCAGCTCTGCCTCATTAGAATTTAAAGTGTAGATTCCAGTGAAATAAGAAGATAAGAGCACACACACACACAAAAAAAAGTGTTCACAGTAGTCAGCATTTAACTACATAACTTGTCGGTTTTTGAAGTGCACCGTTTTACAAGGACCTGTGGTATCCACATGAGTGTAGCTGAATGGGTAAAATTCAATGGGTTTGTCCTTATTTGCAGAGGAAGAGGTGCCAGTTTTACCCCAAAAGGTGCAATGATTGTACACTGAAAAAATCAAGTCCTTTATTACCTCAGACTATTGAATGGTCAACAATAAAAAAAATACTTTATCACCAAAGAAGATGATTTCTAGAAAATTATTTCTATTCTTCCTAGGGTCTTTGGAGGACAGTAAATTAATATATAAATACTCAGTACGTTATTTTAAACACAGTAGCTGATTTCAGGGTTTCAGAATTAAAATTACTGTTGACCTCAATTAGCTAGCAAATGTTAAAGAGCTAGAGAAAATACCATGTGTTTCAATTAAAGGTACAAATATACCTGTTTATATTTAACAGTATATTTCTTCAGCATTTTCTGTCAATTTTTCTTATATTTGTTTGCTTAATAATAGAAAGGTTTTTTTCAACCACAAATCTCTGGGAATTTAAAATCATATTTTCTGAAAACCTCCAAATCTAATGCATGTACCCAGAACCTATTTATTTCTCCCATCATATTGATGATCACCAGACTTGTATCTTTTACATCATAAATTTTCCATCATGACACAAAAGCTTTCCTATGATATCCTAAAAGGAAACTACTTTCCAAATAGTTGTGTGTCAAGTGATTTTACTGGTCAGAGTTCAGGCTACTATCAGAGCTGATAGTGTTAGCTAGAATATCTAGAGTAGACAGACTGTGCATCAGCATTTTCATAGTTGTACCCAAATGAACACATCAATTTACACCTGTCAAAGACCTACAGTTTAAACCAGTTTAGTTCAAAAGGCAGTATACCTGCTTTTAACTCCCCCCATCCAACAAATTTGACAAAAGTTCACCTAAATGTCAGCATAACAGGTTAAAGCTACACAGAAATGTGATGTGTGCAGCAAGATATTGCTAGCACATTAAAATCCATGATACAGGTCTGAGACAGCACTGTGTAATTTATAGCAACTTAGCTGTAAGAAATTAAAATCTACAGGAATTTTCCTTATCACTAATTTCTATTTATTGGCATTAGCAACAATGTGGGGGGAGGATTCATAAGTTCTATAAATCTTTGGAATTAGCTATGACTGGGGATTTAAATACCTGCTTATTTGGGGTCTCTTTAGGTCTATACCCATTTTCAGACTTTTAATAGGCAATGCCATGTTTAGATTTTCTACAATAATTGAGGAAGTTTCCTTCACACTTTAAATAACTTACTGTCCAAAGCTGTTTTATACCTGGCTTCATTAGTCTTAATTTCCAACTTAAATGGGCCTTCATATTGCTACAAATAACCCATTTCCAAGAATCATTATCAAAACAAGAACACTTTGTCCCTACTCTCTGCAGATAGCAACAATCCAAGCCTGTTTTTTCAGTCTTGTTTTAACCTAAGAGCTGGCACATGTTGTTTTGGCTATTCCTGCTATTTACTCTTACACTATTTTAAGCTGACATGTAATTTCAAGAGATTGCTCAGATTCTTCACTTGATAACTCTTATTTCAAAAGTATTTTAGATAGTAGCCTAACCCTATGGAGTACATGAAAGAAAATTATTTCATCAGAATTGCTTTGCTAGGGAAAGAAATGCCATCACCACAGTTTAAGATGAGTGCTGTTCTGCCATTACTCACTTCAAATGGTAAATTGTTCTGTGAAGTGTTGTGTTGAATTTTTTACAAAATGTCACTGCTCAGTGTGTGGTCAAAGCCATGTCTAATATACAGATGAGGCTGAAAGGGGTGAGATCATGATATAAAGTACTGTTCAATATGAGGAAGAGTGAGAAAAAAAAGCTATCAGAACTGACCTGAGGTATATGCCTTTGATCACTAGTTATTTATGTATGCCCATTCTGTTGCCAGTTCACAACAGATGCAACTAGATGTCCTGACAACAAGGTTTTACACTGCAGAATTTTACAGAACAAGTCTGAGCAGCACTTGCTTTTAGTACTACCCAATTTATAAAAAGAGCTAATCTGGCATTTGGGAATGGTTCATGTTTGGACCAATTGAAACGCAAGACAGCTCAGGGCGGAAAGTAGACAAGCTCTTCTAGAAAATGCTGTCTGCGACATGCCCAGTCTGTTGGTCAGCAGTAACTATCAGTAATTTCACCTGCTCCAAAACCTGAGGATAAAGGCATTTTCTAGCGTAGGCAACTGTTAAGCAGAAGCTGTGTAACTCAGAAATGAATCTGCTATAATCTCACTTTAGTTACTTGTCCTTTATATGGATAGGAACCCAACTGGCCAAGCAACTGCTTGACAATTGCTCTGACACTTAGATGGCTTTGCAGACCTTATGTAGACTGGTAAGACTAAAGGAGTACCACAGTGAACTCAATTTCTTTTTTCTGTTAAAGTTCCAAAGACAACATCTGCATTTGTTCAGAGAGAAAGGACAAGTCTGCAAATGAATGTACAAGCCAGTCCCTTGCACATGGAAGCAGGGAACACATTCTAATTTTCAATTTAGAGTACAAATGTAATAATGATTATTCTGACTCTCAGAAAAAATACTGCCTGTCAGGCATGACCAGATCTTCAGAACTTGGAAATTTCTATATAACCAGCAGTGGAAGGTTGGAGGGCTAGATTTATCAGTAAAAAATGTAGATATATAGAGAATGTGTGTGTCTCATGTTATGGAGGAGTTCTCTGTATCCAGATTCTTAATTTGTCACAAAACCAGCTGTAAAACTATTTGTGGATTTAATCTCTTGTCACATACTGATGCTGTAGTTCATTACTTTCATAGAGCAGACATGAAAAAAAAAGATAAAATTGAACTTCAGAATTTTCAAAATTGAGTCAGGAATCTAAACTTGGATCCATTATCACCATTCACCAATTGGTCTTTTGGATAAAAATGTCAATAGAGAAAAATATGTAAATTAGTGAAAATAATAGAGAAACTAAAAATATAGCATACTCAATGTATCATCAAGATACAGCTGTCTCAAAAGAATCAACTTTGCACTGATTATAAATAGATGTAGCAAAACTTCTAAACCATTTAATAAAGGCTTAATTCAAGCTTCTGTGGTTTGAACTAAATTCTAGGTTCTTACTTGTTTTAGAAATCCAGCAGGAAAGATATAAAAATTTCTTTAGGCACTAGCTTTTACAGCAAAGTTACAGCCTGGATATGAACCACCCTTTCAGCCATATATGTTATGGTTTGCTACACTGAGCAAATTCATTCCTAAGGGAAGGATTAAATATTTTGTGTGTGTGTGTTGGCACAATACTGTCTTGGATTCCATGGGATTTGCAGATGTGTGGCTTTCCCAATTGCCCTCACCTATGAGGCATTTGTCATGCCATGTCAAAAAAACCCAACCCAACCCAACCTAAAGAAACCCTCAGAATGCTAAATAAAGTCATACAGGTCACACAAAGACTATAGAACTGAGGTTATGGATTATTTTGGGACAGGCATGAAATAACCCCAAATCAGGGTGTAGAATACAGGGCAATAATGCATTACAAATAAGAGCTTGATCTCTCTTTTCTGAGATCTCACTCCTGCCTGACATTCCCTAACAGCAGTTTGCTGATATATCACCATAGTCGTAGGATTTCACTCACAGTACCACAAACTGAGAGTGGTGGAGCAATCACAGCTCACAGTTGCCTGAGCAGGGCATATTGCTGTGCTCTGGCAGTCTCTGCTGGATTAAACGCATGTAGCTTTTTCTCCAGAGGAGATACTGAGAGTATCTGTTAATAACAGTATGATTTTACAGTTTATTATTTTGTATTAACATCCAAGAAGACTATGATCAATGTACAAAATCATGAAATAGAGCTAAAGAATATTTTTGTCTGAAAATAATTTAGACTGATTCCTTCTGTGGCTGTAGGCAATAGTGAAACAGAGGAGGCTAAGAGCTGTCTTTAAAAAATAAGAGATATGTGACAGATTGGCTTAGCAGTGAATAATCATTTTGCAGAGTCTTTACTCACAGTTTGGCCCAAGGATTGATTATATGTGAAGTGCTTCATTCCCCTCTTCTAGTTTCAATAATTAATTTGGCTTTATATTATATTTGAGGCGTTGCACTCAGCTCCCTGGTCCCACACCAGGCAGCATGCAGTGGTTTCACCAAACATATTATTCAGTCACTCAGACATAAATAACATTGGTTGCCAGTTTAAGGCAAAGACACTGTTGGGGCCCTGGCTCTTATTTGAAGCAATTTCCATTTTGATATTTGAGTAATTTCCTGTTTAAAGAATAATCTCTTTTACCTGCTTGCATTAGAGTTTAACAGTTCACCAAAATAACATGATACTTCATTAAGTCTTCACAGAAAAATAACATTACAAAAAAAGTATTTTTTATCTTCAGTATATATGCTCAGCCACTTGGAATAGATGAAGCAGTAGATGTAGTAGAGGACGTTTAATAAAGAATTCTAAAAATCTATATTAATATTCCCAGACAATTGTGTTATTCAAATAGCTACTGTACTGTTCCTGTATTATTATGTCTAATGTTACTGTGTCCTTTTTTATATTTCTCAACTTGCTAAAGGCTGAATACCAAAAGACTTGTTGATGTAGTACAATAATATCCAAAACACAAAATAAGGCTTCTGAAGTAAAACAACATATACTGGTGTACGTTTTCTACACCAAATGGTCTTAAACAGAACTAAGGTATCACCCATCAAAATGTGTGCATTAAAATTCTAGGTGTGTAGTGAAAGATATCCAGATGGGTAGGAGCAGTTGAGAAATATAACCGTGTTACATTTGAAGAGGCGTGGAGGTCTTCATATGGTCTCTGTGACTATAGATGTACTTACATTTCCTTTCAGCTTCTTCTCCTTCTCAAAATCACCAAATGCAAGAAATGTTTAATGAGGACTATGAGGAAGGTCACTGGGACTTTCATTTTTACAAGACTGTTATATGAAATGTTTCAGATTGGTAAAAGTTTTTCTGTAGCTTTAATCAAAAAAGCAGTGTTAATCAGTCTAACACATTCTTTTTTTTTTTCCCTCAGGCTGTTGAATTGAACTATTAACATGACTGGGAATAAATATGGTGATATACTATGTGGTTTAGAATACCTTATTCTATGTGAACAGAAACATCATCTGCAAAAGATGATAAACCAATAATGGAATGTAAAGTAAAAAAGTGAAGATGTTTGCAGCATGTGATTTTGATAAATTACATTTTTTTCTTAATGTGGATGGTACTGATGTCTTACAAGATTTTTGGTAACCCACTGTTCCCACCCTGTACAGCAAGGTCTACTAATCACCGACCTGCAGAAAGTTCTGTCTCCACTGGCTCGTCAGCCAGTAGCTTTGGCAGTGGATACAGCATGGATAGTGATGGCAGCAGCAGTGCCACAGGAGAGAATAATCTATTTCCCATCCCAAGAATGTAAGGCTTTTCCTTTAATATCCTCTGTGCACTATGTATAGATAGACCTTTCACTTTCCAGTCATCTTCTTACATAGTTTCCTCCACAGACTTTAGTTACACAGTAGAATAGCAGCAAACCAGACAGAATTTCTCAGATCTCATACTCTGCTTTGTTAAATACTGAATTGTTAACAACCAACCAAACCTCTGCCTCAATGTCATTAATTTATTGCTGACAAAAAGGAGAGGTGCCAGTTTCAGCCTTTGATGTAGGTGTGTAGAGGTGGACTGGGCTATGTTTTAAAAATAAGGCCTGAGAATACTTAAAGTTTTCCAATTGACCTCCTTCTAGAAAGCAATGTTACTAGTGCAACTGAAATTCAGATTCAACTTTTTCCCAAGTCTTAAAAGTTTGAGCAGAATTTCTCTGTTCTTGGTTGGAAAAATCTTTTTGGGATTAAGTACCTGTAGGAATTATCAAGCTACTATCAGTCTAATGATCCTATAAAATGATTTCACTTTCCAACATTTTACCCAGTTAACTACTCCACAGGGAAAATTTTGCCAGGATTTTTTCCTCTCAACTTTGGAAGCATGCACCTTCCTTTAGCAATTTAATGTATATGCCTTTATAGGAAAAAGTAATTTATGCTGATCAACTTAATGTTTCTAACCTGGAAAATTTATAGTTTGATTGTTCTTAAAATATTAGATGGTGGCCACTGAATAAGCATTCAGTGACTGCAATGGTTGTTCCTTGTTTTCCTCTGGGATACAGGGTTTTGGCTTTCCCTTGAAGTCCTGAATTGTTAGTCACAAAAGCTGGATATAATCTTCCTAAAAAAGCTTGAATAAAGAAAAAATGCACTCCCTACAATTCTGAAATTTCTAAGTATTTTGTATTTTCTAAAACAGAGCCCAATTATACTTGTCTACAGCTTATGAATAGCTAAAAGGAAAATAGACACAAATCTAATATTTCAATCTCATCTTCAGAATTTAGGAAGACAATATGACCTCAGTTTTTGGGGTGCAAATTGTTTAATCTTCACTGAACTTTTCACTCATGTTGCTCTAGGTTAAAATGAGTGGCAAAATTGTAATCTTTAATTGGATCTGGCAAAAGGAGAAAATTATTTTGGTGTCATTCCTAGTAAGAAAAACAAAGATGTATAAAATTTTTGTGCAGAGAAACACAAGGTGAAGCTCTCAGTAAAAGTTTTTAGTTCACATATGCTAAATTTCAGTCCAAATAGTAGCACTTACTGTGTATTGTCTAGCAATGTGACAGTATCTACAGTTACTTGGTAATTGGCTGACAGATTCACTAGTCTGTTAAGCCTGAAATCAGCCCCACTTCTCCTAGAAAGCAGGAATAAGTCTCCACAGCTTCAGCTTTTCTCCTACAATAATTTGTTCCTATGAATTTTACTTAAAATATATCCAGCTTTCTTCTTTTCTGTTAAGCCCTAAAACATATATATATATATAATTATGGCATTACTAATGTAAATTGCTTATATGCTAATATTACAGACTTTAAAAGTTACACAGGACATTTAAACAGACAAGAAGTGCTTTTTTTTTCATGTTAGTCTCAAGGGCTTTACATAGCAATGTAATGAAAATGAACGACTAAATTACTGTTTGTCATCAGAGACCTTTGGGACCATTCCTGGGGAGAATGCTTTAAAATAAATAAATGTTTCCATTTTGAATTCTGGATAAAAAGTCTTATATATCTGAATATATGTATAATTGAAATTGTAGTCAACATTAGCATTCACACTGGCTTGATAATGACTTCAGTGACTCTGAACTTGTACATTGATTCAACATATCCATAAGACCATAGGTCATAATTTGGGTGTGAAACATTAAGAAAAATAATTCTAAGTGTTGTGGCATATAAATGTAATTTTTTATAAACTCCCTGTTTAGAATAAGTTTCTGATCTATCAATAAAAAAAGTGTTGAATAGGTTGAGCTTGCTTTAGTCCGAATGCTTTTAACCGTAGGAACTTTTAGTCTTGAAGAAATATAAAATAATTAAATAGTGACACCATGGGAATTTTTTGATGAGGTAGCTAATTAGAATACTTGCCAATATTATATATTGTAAGTATCAAGGGAAATTTATCATTATATACAGTTATGCACAGCTGAATATGTCTTGTAAATTCTATTTGGGATATTTTTTAAAAAAAAGACTTATTATCCAGTTGTAATACCCCTGAAAGTTACTCATCAGCTCTGATAAAGACCAGATTCTCTATACTTTTGTATTGTGTAACTATCTATACCAGTACAACATCTATAAAATTATATTACTGTTGAATGCAAAGGTGAGAAGCAGCTGAAAAATGTGTAAGGAAACTAACCTTAGGGACGAATAATTCTTGCATTGTGTTTGTAATATGTTTTATGAAGCATTGCCTCACAGACGAACAAAATAATTACTTTCAGTTAAAACTGAGTTTAAAATCACTTTAAAAACTTACATTTGATAGGGTTTTTTTAATTAATTGTGAACTTGGACAGCTTTTGTTGCTGCTGTGAAACATGAAGCTGGCTAGGTAGCAAAGAACAGCACTGATACTTTAACCCAGAGGAATCACATGTGTCTGAAGGTAATGCCTTATATTCTCTATGACATTTCAGAGTCTTAATGGAGAAAGACAAATAGAAGCACAAACATCTCATAGTAGCAGTCATGTTTTTGAGAGTGATTGTAATCATACCTAAGAATTTGCAACAAGTATGTTTAGAGATAGCTTATATTTTACCTAACTTTCATTGCCTAAAAAAATAGCCATTTACATTTTGATACAGTTTTTTTCTATATCCAGTGGAGAAAGATAGGGACTTCCAGAGCATGATTTATTCTATTCACTTTACTTTAAGATTAATCCGAATCTGAGAAATTAATTGTTTCATATGCTAAGCCTCAACTGCAATGTAAAAACAGTCATGAAAAGAAGATAATGACCACAAACATGACTAAAACAAAAGCCCACGTGACGGTGTTGTAGACCAAATACCAGTTTTGTGACTCCTTATATATTTCACTGTTCACTGTAACAGGATAAAGTGAGGAGAGGAGATATCTATAAAGACTAGTTGCAGAACCTTAGGCTGATAGAGGACAGGTATCAGACAGCAGCTGATAGCCTCATTCTATAAGAATGTACAAGCTTAGCAAGATGTGATTGCAGTTGCCTACCAAAGAGAAAAAGAATAAAATTCTTAAGTAATCTTCCAAATAGCAATAGGAAAAAAATTATTGTCCACTTTCTTTTCTTTAAATTATATGTATATGTGTATATATACACACTTTTTCAGTTTTCACAAATACCTACAATGTTTGTGTTTTTGTATAGAAGCAAGCCCCCACTGGCCTGGATGCATCATTTTCTTGGATCTCATCTCTTTATGGTCTTATTGACAACTACCACTATCTCTTTTAACAGAGGGAAGATGAGCCAGAATGGACAAGAACCAGTAAAGCAGTCGGGAGTAGGATTAACCGATGCAGAAGGTAAAAAGAAATACAAACAACACTACAGTGGTATCCCATGTTTATAGAACCAATATATTTATTTCTTTTACTTGTTATGCTCTGAAAGATTAGTCTATGCTCTTTATGTCTTATAGATTAAGATCCTGTCTTTTATTTATTTTAAGGGACCTTTACACATAGCACCGATGTAATGAGCCTTCAGTTTAAATGAGAACAGTGTCTGTTTATTTAAAGTAATGAAATAGTTAGATTGAAATGAATAACATCTGTCTTTCAGTGTTCACTGCTTTTCATAGTATTTGAATAAAAAGTATGAAGCATGGAGCTGACTCAATACTCATTAAATTAGAAGAAAATATCCAATGACTGTCAGGCTCTATTTTTATAGAATTTCTGAATATTTATTTAATAAAGAAATTATTAGTTTTGGTGTCTACATAAAACATTAAATTTAAATAGAAACATTAAGTGAACATCAGGCTTGACTGCTCTACTTAGACTATAGTTAAACTCTTATATGTTTGGAATATCCTGAGTGATTTTTTTTCAGTATGAATGTGGTGCTTCCAAAGAAGGAAACATTGTAACATTAAAGTGGGAAAGAGCCTGACAGAATGGCTTTCAAAGTTTCATGAGAAATATGATTATTTCTTTGTAATAATGGACAACTGCATGAAAATTAAGAGAGTGTTTTGTATGGAAGGAAATGTTAGGAAAATTCCATTTCCCTTTGCATATAAGGTATATTCTTTCAAGTGTATGTTTCTGTTGACCTCAAATATAAAACAATTATCATGACCATACTTTTATCATTAAAATAACACTTCT
>JANHGN010015742.1:201546-216694 GCA_024605025.1 Megaceryle maxima
GACGTATTAATTAATTCAAAAAATAAAAATCATATATACAACTGAAGTTAACTTCATGTTAAGTTCAGCCTTAAATAATCAACATTTCTCAGTTTTTTGCAATCTATATACATGGGGAAATAATTGCTATTGCTATATTTGAGGTAAAAGAGGTCTAATGTTTCACAGATTTGAAGAAATCAAATTAGAATTTGAAAATAGAAAAGTTAAAATCTTTTCCAAAGCAAGAATCCTTAACTGTGTATATGCATTCTTCTAAATCTTTCAGTATATAGTACTCATCGTACAAAAAAATTAAATTCAGCTGCTTATCAAACTTTAATTTGTTCAATGGTATTTTTAAGTATTTCAATACCAAACTTTTTTTAAAGAGAAATTGTGGGATGAAAATGGGAAAACGGGAATTTTCCATTTTTACTTTGTCATGATGTGTTTTATATAGAATGATAATTGTAAACAAATAGCTTATCATCATTTTGTTCATCATAAATTGTCCCTTAGGTAAAGTTATACATTTCAGAGCAAACAAATAGAAAATGTTTTAATTTAATGTTTATATAATTAAAAAAAAAAAAAACAAAACAAAAAAAAAAAAAAAAAAAAAAAAAAAAACCAACCAAACCCCAAACAAGCAAACATAATCAAAAGAACCCCACATTTTTTAAAGCATTCTAAAAGAAGTCTATATAGCATTTAGTCACTAAAATTACTTTTCCAGTTGAAGTAATTTTTCTGCTCATCTTCAAAATCTCCAAATAACTGAAGTGTTGCAATCCCCTAATTTTCACTTATGATGTAATTTATCACTCCTAACTTGAGAACGCTAAGAGTTACAACTCCAGGTCTAGTAAAATAAGTGGGTTGTACTAAGTGGTGTTTCTCCCCATTGACAGAAACTGGGGCAGCCAGCCTAGTATTTAGAATCCAAGTTGTAGCTGACAAAGATGGGACAGATCAATCTCAAATGGAAATTAAACTAAAAGATGGAAAACAGTTAAAGAACTCTTCAGTTTCAGCATGCAAATATAATTATCTTGCAGAGAAGTAGTTCAGAATTTAGTGCATTTCAAGGTCAACTGAGAATTACCTCAGTATTGTAGAACAAAAGAGAATGAAAATCTTAAAGTCTTAAAGATCAAATGGTATTTTTTCTGTAGTTTATTTATCTGTGTTGTGGACCAGATGAGCTCTCCAATTAACTAGAATGAAATATTAATTCCCAGTTTTCATAAATTTGTGGAGAGCTCCCATAGTTGACATTTGTATTCTCATTTGCAAATAAGGATTTAGTGTTGTACTTAAAACCTTTTCATAATAGTACTGTATTTACATTTTCAAATATTCTTAATGGACAACTTCTGTGAAAAGTAGCATGTGGTTTACTCTCATTAAAACTGTGCAGAATAAATTCAATTGCTTAAACATGTGGATCTACTGCTACTTGCAGTATTTTAGTCATCTAAGTCATTCACACAGGCTTGGCAAATATGGCAGGGGACTTAGAGGAACAAGAACTGTAGGCTGAGTAGCTGGAAACAAAGCAAGGTAGGAGTCTCAAATGGCAGTGAAAACTAGTTTTTAGGCAGCTGAGTGAAAGCTGAAGCAACAGGGTTGGATTCAGCTCACAGAGTATGGCACCAAAATTTAGGCATGCATATAAGTAGAATCACCAGGAAAAAAATACACTCCTTTTGTAATTGTTTACACACTTGAAAAATGTGCTAATGTTTTGTTGGCAATAGTTTTTGTGCTATTAAGATGTATCAGTTAATTTATAAGTAAATATTGGAAAACAGTTCTCTCTGCTGAAAAAACCAAATGGTCAATATAAATGAGCATTGCTATGATAATATTTGTTTCTCTGAACATATCATCTTGTCATATTCTGTATTTTCATACTACTTAATAATATAAAATATTTCAGAGCTTTGTTCTTGGACGCTGTGTTACAGTTATCTTTATAATCTGCATTGTTGCATGCTATCTTACACTGGACATTCTTCCCCAAGAAGATTAAATACTTCATCTTCTTATACTTCAGTAAATCTTATGATACATATTGTGAGCTTCATTGAGTTATGCAAACCAATTTCTCTATTCGTCTCAGAAAGTGCACTGTCTTCTGTTTAAAGATTTCTTTTGATATGCTATGGAATATTACAGACAAAACAACCAATTGCATACCATGTAAGGATTGAAACTAACAATTAAAACCACATGATTATTATCTTGATTCAGTCGTAGATTATGATTGGTCTATTTGCCCTCTGAAACTGCTCCACCAATATATCCCAGATGATATTTTCCATCTGCCCACTATTTATCCAGTTAAGGAATCTATGGGAAAAATTATTTTAATATACTGCAAAATTCTGAATTTACTAGGCAATCTCAATTTTAGATTTTAGAATTTTTAGACTTAGAAAATTCTATATTCTAAAACTGAGATTACCTAATAAATTTACTAGGTAAACTGCCATTATTTCTAGAAGAGAGATATAAAAATACAAATAACATTTTCGTTGAAATAGTTTACTATAAGGAAGTTTTAGTTCTCATTTTGAAGACACTATATGCATGCAAAATATCATTCCTTGAGGATTATCTACACTGAAGTAAGTTCATCTCAGAGAAAGACTCTTTTAGGAAAGATTAACATGTTGGCAAGAATGGCCTGGCTTCACTCATTCAGTATTTTTTTGAGTGAATGAATACTCACAATGCTTCTATCATCCTCTGTGCTAGGCCTCATTCTCATTAGGATTTCCAGTGTGAAAATTGTAAACTTTGTATAGGAACAGAGTGGCTCCTCACTCACATCTTCCAAAAGACTAGGGTTTTTACTTAAAAAAAAATATAATTCCCATCTAAACCATGTCCCGAATATCAAAAACTTCTCTACACTGTTCTGCCACGGCTCACAGGCTCACTTTCTTACATTTCCAGTGGTCCTTTGAGCATTATCCGTTGGGTGTAGTAAAATGAAGTCCTGTAAGTAAGAAACTCTCTCTCAGTATGAATAACTGAACCTGGATAGAAAATTTCAGAATATTCTAGTAAAGCCTCTGCAGATGTATTTCCTCACCTGAGCAGAAGGAATAGATTTTTACTTTTTCAAAATTTGATGATGCATACATACTTACTGAACTTCTGCAAGATGACATACTGGTGATATGTACTCATTGTATATATAATCTATAATGAACTTTTCCAGGGTTTTCCTTTTTGAATGGTGTATATTTCCTGAGTTACAGTATAAGAAAACAGCAACAAACAAGCTCTGTGATAACATCATGTTTTATGCAAATTTTAGAATAACCTGACTTTTATTTCATCTATTCAGGAGAGCCTAAGATAAAAAAGTCTAATCTTTATTTATGAGAAAAATGGCTGATATACCATACAAACGTTAACACAGGCTAGGAAGTCTTTCTAATAACATTTTGGAGGAAAGGTGGATGAGCTTTGAAAATAAAAGACTGACAATCATTTGACTTGTAAATTTCCCTTCATAGCTTTCTGAATAGTCCTGGTGAAATTTTCATCCATCATTTCCGCACAGAATAGACCCTGGAGCAAATTATATTGCAAACAGTATCATGCTTTCTCTTACAGGGATATCCAGAAGTAATATGTGGATTAGCTCTCTCGAGTAAAATAAAGCATGAGACAAACTGACAGCACAGTCACAACTAAGCATTGCCACATTCTTTGAAGTAATTAAAACTAAAAAAAAACCCCACCTCATTCTCCTTTTACCTGCTGTTTAGTTACTCCAGAGTAACTGTTTAAGCCAAAGAATTCACTGTGGTATGACTGAGAAGAGGATAGGGAATTGAGATGTTGCATAAATCAACTTGCTTCATTTCCACAGGCTGAAAATTTAACATTTTGATTTTTTTTTTAACTCCAATGGCTGAAGTATCAGAATTTTAATATTAGTCCTTATGAGGATGTTCAGAGAGAAATGACCTTAATATTGGACCTTTAACCACAAAGTAAGAAGAGAAAAAAGACAGATTAAGGAAATTGTTAAGGGCTAATCATGATACATTTACTGAGATTTGCAAATGCTTTTTGCCTATGCACAAATCTATACCTTGATATCTTGGTTGGCCAGGATGAAAATATGCAGTTTACTGCAGATGAGAAACTTTTATTGCAGTTATCTGTATCATTTCACAGAAAAAAAAAAGAGGACCGTGAAATCAGATTAAAATATGATGTTTAATATTCATGAAGGGGGTTATAATTACAATTTATTTTCTTGCTGGATTAAAATTAAGGTAAATCCTGTTGCCCTTGCAGTAAGCAATGGTGATTTTGAATGAAAACACAGGGACTGGCAACAATGTAGGATAAAGATGAGGTTAAGTATTCAATTTATGTAACTTTGGGATCACCTGAGACTTTCCTTCTTTCATAATCAAGTCTAATTTACATCTTTGTATGTATTAGAAGGTAACTTCTGTGAAACAGAGCCCCATCTTAGGTCATCTAATGTGAATATCATAAAGACATAGCCATTTTTCCCTCACAAGCATTTTTCTCTTTAACTGTTCTTAAGCATAACAAAACAAACAAATAAACAAAACAAAAAATTAGAAAGGAAGGTAGCATTAAAATATTTATAGACAATTCCCCCACAAAGTTGCATAAATGAAACCAGATGATAAGACATCCAGTCAGTTGTTTTAGAAGTTTGGAATAATAAGTTTTTTTATATTTAATGGAGAAGCACTATAGTTTAGGAATGAAAATGCAAAAAACTGTGATAAAGAGCCTCTAAGACAGATGTTCTGGGTTTGAACAAGAGGGATTTATAGTAATTCAAGGAAGGAAGCAGATTTTCTGGCAGTATGATGGCAAAATTAGTGGAATTCCTATTTCTTGCAAGTCCTGAGAGGATCATGCTGGAGCATCTCTTTGCCTTGGAAGGAAAGAGGCAAAGGTTCTCCTCTGCCACCTCAGCAGCCCTTGTATAGCAGGAGTCTACAGAACAAAAGTCAGTGTTGGTGTAAAATAGACAAACACTAGCTATTGTCCTGAGGGCAGCCAGTTACAGACATCAGATGTTTTCTGATGTGCCTCCAGAGCCTGGCAGCACTGCATTTTGGGACTACATCCTCACTTTCTGTGGGGACTAGTATATCACCACTTTAGGCCAATGTTACAAAGTATATTAGTACTTACTTAGTATAAGTATAAGTATAAGTCCTATACTTATCCAAGTCTCCTCACGGACTATATGATGAGTTGAAATACTCTAGCTATTATTAATATATCCTTAACTTCATTTGGTATGAAGGAAAGTCTCTAGTAAATTTTAGAGTAGACTTTTTCCTTACCTTTGTATTGATCTTCAGTTACTGAAGCAAGATCAGAATATCACATGTACATTATGGGTAGTAAGAGTCTGTGAACTGTTATTTGCAAGGAAAATTGAAAGTATATCATACAACTGTTCACTTCTGTGTTTATGTCAGGAAGTAACTGAATGGACAGGAATTGTGAATCCACATGCCCAGGGTTACTAGCAAGAGTAGTCCCAAATTAACCTACAAATCATACACTAACAAGTATTTTTTTTCCTTAAATTTAGTTAAGATGAACCTTATCTTCCTATCTTTTACAAGACAGTCCCCAGCTCGTAACACACTACCAGTATATAGGTCAGCCATAAATGACCAAGTCAGAACCAGTCACTCACAATAGTAGAGAATTTATGTTATTTTGGAATAGTTCCATGTTTCTGCACCAAAGCTTGATCCATTTTTATTCAAGGCCTTTTTAGACTCAGAACCACAGGGAGGACCATCTATTTTGTTCTTGCACACATGCAAATATTATCTTTGCTGTTTGCTGCCTTCCCAATAACTCAAATATCTCAGGAGTATTGAACCTTTAATCCTAACATATACTAAAATGTAAGAGAGCCTGAAAAAAACAGTCTGGACTTTCAGGTATTTTTCTTGAATCAATAGAATCTTATATTGACCAAGTATGAGACTGTTGACTTGATTGTAATGGATATAGAACCATGAATTTAAAGAGAAATACAGCCAACCCCATATGTTACCAACACTGACTTGAACTATGGTTGAATTGCAATTTTTGGTTTTAAGTTCATGTCCAGCAGTACATAGGAAAAAAACCTGCAATGTTTTTTCCCAAAGAGCAATATAAGCTTTGTGATCTCTTTTTAAAACCCCATTTTTAGCATCTGTAATATCTTCTTTTGTAGTTTTATTACCATTCTGATTTACATGTAGATGAGGTCAGTTTGTGAAATAAAATATCACTGAGTAAAACATGATCCTTGCCCAGGAAGAGATCTGAATTAAAGAATAATGTACTGACAGACTTCTCTACTATCTCTATAAATAAAAAGGATAAAATTCAACTGTCAGTATAAAATCACAACTTTGCTTTCTGCTCTCAGGTTCTACCAAAGGTCTACCATCTAGTACTCGAGAGCATAAGAATAACAATGCCAACAAAAATTAAAGCAGAATATATCAGCAAGGGTGATTCCTTGCATGAGTAGCTGCTTCAGTAGAGAGGAAAAACAGGAAAAAAAATGAAGCGGTTGCAGGTAGCCTGTCACATCTTGATCCCTTCGCACTGCACCTCTTTTATTGTAGGTAATGCAAATTTTAATTTTCAAAATTTAAAAGATCAGATATGCTTTCTGTCACAAGAGATCCTTAAACAATTAATCAAGCTTATGCACTGACAGCAAGCATTCTCTGTCTCTTATTTATTTACTTTCTAAAGATACTATAATACTTTATATATGCTCCCTCAAGCTAGGAATAGCCTTACTACTAATACCTAAATAACACAATAATTTGAAAAAGTGTTTCAAGATAAACAACAGCAACATTGTAAACCTTAGAATTATCAGCTTCATCACTAAATTCTGGGAAACATTTATTAATCTATCCCTGATTGGCTCAGTACTCTAATTTGCCCACCTGGCTCTCCAGTAATAATTGGAGCAATTACTTATGCATTCCTGAGGTACTTGCCAGTATAATCCAGCTGGTTTTCCTAAAAAGAAACAGAAAGAATTTAAATAGGAATAAAGACTGCAGCCAAAAATAGAAAAACAGAGAAAAAGGACAAGATAATCTATATTCTTGTATCCACATCACAAAGAACATTGCTTTACATATTTACAAGTCATCCAGTTCCTGAATTGTTATTATAAAGTGCCATTAAAGGAGAAGTAAATAATCCTGGAAGCCTGACTGTGATTAACTGTGGCTGACCAACAGCATGTGCCCCTCTTGTATGAAGTGGGACTGAATGGCTGTTCATCATTAAATCATGGCAAGAAAACTCTAAAAAAAATAGGTTATTTTTTAAGCTTTCATCAAAAAACATCTGCTTTTCCCATGGCATCTGTAGAAAATTAACAAATAGTAAGAAGATAAGTGAAAAGAAAAACATAAAAACCTGGAAGCACATGTATTTCATCTTGAAGCTACATTATTATTCATTGATATGATGTTTCAGTGATCACCTGGAAATATAATTTGCTTGCCTAATGTTCATAATCACTTTTATTGGCTTAGCTTTTAAATGCATTTCTACTAACATAAAACTGCTTTCAAAAGGTTTCTTCTGGTTACTTCTTGGATATGTAATGGGCTTATAGTGTTTGGGCTGGGAATCAGAGTGCTAGTAATTCGATCAAAAATCTGGAAAATCTACAGAGTTTTGTTTCTGGAAAAAAAATTCAAAACAAAACTTTAGTTGAATTCTGTAATATATATATATATATGTGTGTATATATACATATAAAGGCAATCTCATTTAATACCAACTGGCACATTTAGTACAAATACCAGTTAATAATGAAGACCTTCAACACTGGAGAGGAAATGGGAGCACCCCTCCACCAAAAAATGGAGTAAAGGTGAAGATGCTGAAATGTATGATTGCTGGACCTGAGCCTTGCCTGGGCTACTTCACCTAGTGAGTAATTTCCAACAGCTTTAAAATAAAGTCACTTTTCTTGATCAGTGCACATTTAGAATCAGCAAAAGTCAGGTTGAAGCATTAGTATGATAAATCCTAAACAAATTCCCCTCCGTGATGAAAATGAAACTATGAGGTACTGAGTAGGTTTTTTAAATGTCATCTTCCTGGATAGTTCAGGTGATCTGCTTCATTTAGCAGTGTGATTAGGACTTCTGTGTGTGTATTCCATGAAAAAAAAAGTAAGTAAAATAGATCTATTTTAGGTCAATAATGTTAAGTGCTCAAAAATATTAATATATATATATAATGTATCAGAATGGCGTTGAGGGGACTTCAAAAGGTCATCCCATTATTTCCCATTATTTAGGATTTTGTTCCTAAAAGGCTTTTTTTAACTTGCACCAAAAATTCTTAGTGGCGAGAGAAACTTAACAGCTTAATTAGTCTGGTTTAGTGCTTAATTATCCTTGACACTAAGTACCCTAATCTTGTTTGCTGATATTAGTACTTAAGGGGTGAAATAAGAATGCAAAATCCATGCTCTTTTCCTCATAAACATAGTATATTTATCAAGTACTTCTTATAAATAGATGCTTCTAAAGTTGCTCACAAATGATAACACAGCAGTTCCCACTGAACAGTTCTGGTTTAGAGCTCCCCTTTTGTTGTTCTTTTTTGAAATGTAAATTAAAAAAAAAAAAAAGTATAACCTGTTTTTATACTTATCAGTCCATTGTAACTCTTTAAAATTTGTAACTCATGTAAAAGGAGCTGGTATTGTATTTGTGTAGTTTAGATGATTATTTATTCTTTGTTTCTTTTGTTAGAAAGATAATTTTTAGCTTTCTTAGAAATTGAGCTATTATGCTAGGGATTCAGAAAGGAGTTTTTTATTTACCTTCACATGTTTTCATAGTATAAAGCCTCTGTTTAAACTGATGATCAAGCAGTTATCTTGGAATGCTGTTTAAATGCAGATGAATCTAGAGCATTTGTAAATGGGATCACATGGCAAGATAAATTTAAATTTCAGCTGATACTTATGTTAGCATGTGAGACATCTCAGAATTCTTGCACTGTATGTTGTGTTTCAAGACAGAAATTTCTGAAAATCAGTGTATTAGATTGAATCATCAGAATGAATCTGATGCATCTGATTCTCATGGTAAGGAGTCTGCTTTCGTAGCTATAATTAGAACCTTGTGCTTTGTCCACAGTTTATTTTCTGACTAATATGCTTTTCATAATGCTCCATGTTCATTATTTTGTCCTATGATTGTAGTCTCACAGTCTTGCAGCTTTAATGAAATGCATTATCTGTTGCAACATTATCTGAATAATGCTTTGTCAGTTAAGGAAATGCTTCAGAGTGTGTCTTTCTCTTAAAGAATTCCTAAGTGTCCTGTGTAAGCATTTGTGTTTACTTTCGGTACTTACACGTTGCTCTTCCCTTTAGTGTATTATTTATTCTGGTACTACTAGTCTGTGACTAGGAGGGAAACAAATGGACAGAAGACTGGACAAATCTAGTGGCAGAAAATTATGTACTGTATGTGTAGAGTAGGGTGAAGTTTATATATCTTTATCTACAAAGGGATTGAGGTACTTCAAACATAGGTGTATCCTCTTGTTTTTATTACCCTAAAATATTTTCCTGCCCCAAGCTAGCTGCTCCTCCAGAAAGTCATGAGTATTCCACATGTTCTTCATCACATCTACCATTCCTAAACAGATACTTCAGTTTCGCTAGCACATCTTAATCTCAGATCTATGTTTTTATAGACATAAACCTGATATGCTCCTACAGCCAATACAGTATCTAGGATTCCCCTCAGTGTCAGTCCTTTTCCACTACCTATTAAGAACCAAAAGAATATAATGAAAATTTACAACACTTATTTTAACTTACATATCTAAAGTTTATGTGGCTGATATCAGGTGAGATTAGATCTACCAAATGGTCCTCAGGTTTATATTTGTGTTGATTCCAAAAGGTCTTTGCTTTATTAAACACCATTTGGTATGCTTCCTTTATGTTATACTTTCTATTTTAAACTTTCTTTAGATCTGTCTGCCACATTGGCTTTGCACTCTGATCGTGATGTGATAATAACATTACATGACTGGATTTCCATTTCTTGGAAAAATACACAAAGCTTCTGGAGATCAGCTGGATCTAACATCTGATACATGTATCTACCTTCATGTTTCACATTGCTGTATTGCCTAGAAGTTCACGTATTTTCAAGAAGTCTGGCAATATACTTGTTACAATAACTAGTCAGTTTGTGTGATTTACTAGAAAAAGCCCTGTATGTAACTTGCATCAATGCCTGCTGAGCATGCTATGGATTCTTATTATTTCTTTCTGATACTCATCTAATATCTACATCTACTATCTGATCGCTTTGGCTGTGTCTGGCTGACTGTTTAGTTTATTAGAAACTTATTCATATTAATGGAATACTCTTATATTTTTGAAGGAATTGGATTCTCAATGATCAGAATGCAATTATTTGACTTTTTTTTTTTTTTTTTTTTTTTTATACACCATGCCCTTCTGACTAATCTGATTGTCTTAGGAGTTCCTTCTTTCTTGGCAAATAAAGGAGAGAAAAGGAAGACTTTCCTTCTTATCTCTGGACATCTGAGACAATGACAACTATAGGCACCTTAACTTTATGTATATGTTGGTTTTAGGGCTATTTTGTGGTTTTGTTATGTTTTGTAGCATATAAAAGTATGCAAAGTCCTTGGCTTTATATAGACACATTTTACACACTGTTTTTCATGTTTGAAAAAGTGAAGCCTGAACAATATCGACATTTAGTATCTTCATTTGTATTCAGTGCTTTCTTATCAAACACTCATACAAAACAAAATTACCTAAGTTTCTGTAAAATAATACTATGCTTATTATAATTTGGAAGTATACAATGTAACTATTGGTTTCTAAGACCATGATAAATTTGTACATGAAAGCTGGCTTTTCCAAAGAAAATAGTCTGAGCATTGTTAGAAAGAAAATTAACATGATTTTTTTTTCCCCTTCCCTGTTGAGAAACATTTCGTGCACAGAAAGAGCTTTCACATCAAAGGGGAAACAGTTTGAGAAGCAGAACCTAGGAACTGCTCTTCACCTTTCCTTATCAACAGCACCTGACCTAGGTCTTGTTCCACTGACTAAAGGGGCTACTCCAGATTTTTATACAACGAGAATGAGACATTGAAGAGTCTCAGCTTGGCTTCAGAAATTTACTTGAGCATACTCTTATGGAATTTCTTAAAATACAGAATAATATTCTGTTTTTATTTGGGATACTCACAAGCATCCTACAACATGAGAAAAAGATTTTTACAATTAATCTTCAGTTGTGGAACAATGTGAAAACACATTGCTTTCCATCAGAAAGCAGAAAAGTCACAATGAGTGAGACAAAGCCAGTCTTCAGATGACTTCTGTCATTCTCTGGACAAAAACCAGTTATTAATATTTCACTGCACACCGTGGGATTTTTTCCCAGTCTCTTGAAACTCGCTTGCTGAATCAAACTGATTGTATGCAAGTACAGATTTATCAAGGAAATGTAAAGAAGCTATAGCCTTTCCATAAATGTCTCATCATTTTGGGCATGTGCCTTGTCACATTGTGATAAGTAACTGCACTGAAATCACAGATGTATCCAAAAATAATATGAGAAATCATTTCCCTCTTTGTTGTCAACATCTACTGCCCTCAGGTTACTTGTTCTGAAATCAAATTCCAAAATTAAGTACTGAAATTTTCCTGTTGAACAAAACCAAGTAATTTGTTTAAAGTAAAATTTTTTCTGCCACTGGCTAAAAATTCTAAATTGAAGACAGTTTGAAAAACATATATAATAGGAAGTAATGCAAATCCAGATAGAAGGGACACACACAGGAACTACAAACACATTCTTTCTTCCCTGCCCCACTCTGGGATCAACTGAATGTATGGATATCTATTTAAAGCACTGACCAAAAGATATAATTATTCAGATTTCTGCTATAATTTTTAGCAGAATTTTTTTTCTTAGGGATACTATGTCTTTTATGATTATATATTAAATAAAAAGAGGTCACATCTTTTTGCATTCTGTCGTTCCATCTATCCCTCTTAACTATTGTCTTTGCAATCTCTAATGGATATTTGAAATTGCATTCAACTCATTACAATAATATACAGCTGAGTCATGCATCACTAAAGTGGTGTTATCTCCCACCCAAAATGGGATTAGGAGGAAAGACTGTTGATGGTCATCCCTCCGCTATCCCCCTGGAAATTTTCATAGAGGTACTGTATACGTTGTGTTTTTCTCTTCCTAGACAAATCTAAGTCACAAATCTTCACCCATGTCCATTTCACATGAGGAAGATGAGTATTTTACCTTCAGCATCAATTCAAAATGATGGTGAAATACTCAGTAGACAACCAGTCTTGTGTAGTCAAACAAAACCTGTAATCTTACATGTATAGATCAAAATTTGTAATTGTCCAGTCTGCCTTGCATCAAATCTAATCTCTTTGTAGGCAGGCAAAAATATTCAAAGCTAACTTAGTCACATATGGGGAAAATATAGAGAAAAAAAAATCTCCAAGCAAAATTGTACTGATTAAAAAAAAATAATCTCAGCGATTACAGAAAACACCCCACTAAGTAAACTGAGCATGGCCCTGCTAAAAAACGCAGCAGTAACCGAGACATACAGCCTAAAAGCAAGTGCTTCCCTGCTGTATTTTACTTCTGAAAATAGTCTCTCTGACATCATTATGTTCATATGGGCTGCATCTACCTTATTGTTATGGTTCAGAGCAACAATATAAATTTGAAATAAATTCTTCAGTTTTGTCTTGATTGACATGGATGTGTTCCTTTGTGACCTGTGCTAGATTATATGATCCTGCTCTGGCAGGGGGTTGGACTCAAAGATCTCCAAGGTCTCTTCCAACCCCTGACACCCTGTGATACCTGTGACATTGTCTTGACTTTCTTGTTTTTTTTCCTTTTTTTTTTTTTTTTTTTTTGTACATCCAAATCTATTTTCTTTTGAGAGAAACTAAACTGGAAACTCTGTTCCAGGTGAGCACTAAATATACTCCTATCCCTAAATATGTTATAGTCACTGATGGGTTCTTTGGATAAAACTGTACCACATGAAGAAAAGGAACATTTCTGTCACAGACCATAGTAATTCCAGTTTCAAGTGAAAGCTCTCGAATTTATATAATATAGATGTATGTACTTCAGAACCAATTGCTTTGATCTACAGATTCATTCGTATTACACCAGATTAGTGCTGTGCAGACACAGTAACAGATAATTAAGCAAACACCTAAATATAAGCTTATATCATTTGAAAACCCAGTTTTCTATTGATCTTTAAAATTGTTATATGCAAAAAAATTTAAAAATTAAAATATACACACCTTTTTTTCATACTGTCATCTCGTGATAAGTTTGGTGAGAAAACCTCATTGTGCCTGAGTCACGCAAAACAAAGGAGATAAATGTGTCAGCTGGCATATTCTATAAGAATCAAAGAAGAAAGAGATGAACAGTGATGAACATTTCACTTCTTTCTACCACTCTGCACTGAAGGAAAGTCTCTGTCAGTCTTTCAGGCCCTTTTGAGGAGGAAATAAAGACACAAAAACAAGTCCCATAATGTTCCCATATAATCTTTTCCCTGTAATTTTTTCTCATCCTACCTTGCCCATTTTATGTGAACTGAGTTGTTCTACAAGGAGGTGCTGTCTAGTATTTTTTTATTTATTCATCTCAAAACATATATTAAAAGCTCTTAACATAAGAGATATTGTTGAGTTTTGTTGCAGACAATTAGGATTCATTGATTTTATATATATATTTCACTCACCGTATAAACTGAATTAAGTAACTTCTCAATATATATGTATTTTCAATCATAAAATTATATTAAACTTATCCTTTCATAAAGCTTCTGGAATTCAAATGATGCTTATGACAGGAGAGACCACCTCCAGTGAGTTAATGGAATTTTTGCCATTGGAAGTCAGAATTTCCCAGAGTACCCTTTGAGTTCTGCAATAAATTGTGAAATAAATTACTTGAATATATTTCATTACATTTTATAGGAAAGGTTTTTTCACTACAATAAAAGTAAAGAAGGTCTATATATGG
Organism: Megaceryle maxima; assembly: GCA_024605025.1. NCBI lineage: Eukaryota > Metazoa > Chordata > Aves > Coraciiformes > Cerylidae > Megaceryle > Megaceryle maxima. The sequence continues at coordinate 215,718 of JANHGN010015742.1, forward strand.
TCATGACATATATAGGTGACATACATAGTCAAATGATGTCGTGGACTGGATTTATATTGTGCAACAGTTTAGGTCAGGATATACTCTGTAAAAGTCACAGAAATTTTGTCAGCCTAAAATTGGCATGCAAGAATAGGGATCACACAATGAGAAACATTAAAGTACTGTGAAAAACACAGGAGCAGCATTGGAGAGTGCAGAAAAATTAGGATCAAAGCATTTAGCTGACTGATTCCCCTGAAGATGGGAAGTCTGCCCTCTGAGCAACCCTGAGCTCAGACTCTACAGCTTTTACTCTATTATTTAGCATAAGCAATTTTATCCTACTCTACCTATGATCTTTAACTCCACAGGTTTTCATAGGTCTGATTCACTCTACTGAATTTAGTTTAAATAAGCAGTACTTTATTTCAGAAAGTTGCTTATACAAATGTAAGGAATTCTTTGCAGCACAGTCTTGTTGGAGAACTATCCAAACTATGTAATTTTTAATTTTTTTTTCCTCCACTAGTTGGTTTCGGGACTGTTGTCCATGTTGCTTCGTGGTTTGTTGTTAGATTTGGGGTTTTTTTTGTAAAAAAATTGCAGTTAGGTTGTGAAATGGAAGTTAAGATTTATGAACAATTTGAAGTGGAAAATTTGTATAATGTTACAAGAGCAAAAATGGGGTCAGCAATTTGAAATTTATTTAGGTAGGTGTAACTTCATAAACTTAAATTCAAGGCCAAGGTTTTACTGTTGATTAGTTCAACAAGCTAATATTTTGTGCTGAGTCAAGGTAGGTTTAATATATGTAGATTCTTAGGATTAGGGCAGCTTTGCAGTACATATGCGTGCATTTATACATTTTCACATATATGCATACACTTGTGCACATATATATTCATATATGTGCACATATATAAATGATTGAATAGCACATATATGTATAGTTATATATTATGAACTAATAATAGTTCTACATATGTTTCAAATTA
>JANHGN010015743.1:0-23985 GCA_024605025.1 Megaceryle maxima
TGTTACAGTTTACTGTCAAGTGACACAGTTTTAAAAGGAGAGAGTCCTCCCATGCCAGAAGAGCTTACCACCCATGTGCTAACATAGGTTCTTGAGATGTATCAGGATATGTGTGTGTGAACCACCTTGCACAGAGAGCACTTGCCTGCACTCCTAATAATGTGAGGGAACTCTCCTTTTTTTGAATTTCTGGAGAAGCCTGTTCCTTTTGGCACGACTTTTAATGAAACGGACTGTTCCATTTCATCAGTCTTCCCTGTACACCTTAAATATGCCTCAGAGTCCCCTCTTAGGCTTAGAAATACAGCCAATTCCATTTACACATCAAAGGGCCACCGGACCCACCAGGATGGCAGCCACCTGGGCACGTGCAAATGCAGTGAGTGCCAAGGCTTCTGAGGACTGCATTCTGGGGCTTCACCATCTGCTGGGCTTAACTCACTAAATCTGGACACCCTCAGTGTAGACGTAGAGTTATCCTTACCATCAATGAGCGTAAAATCAAAAGAGGCTGGGTATCCTAAGATGCGATTCCACTTTTCCTCAAGCAGGTGTCTAAAACCACCTAAGATTAAGCGTGCCTCAAAGCCACCCGTTACATCTCCAGTCATGATGTTTTGCCATCTAGGGCCCTAGATGATCAGCTCAGTTCTAGAAATCTCTGTTATAAATGTCTCAGACTGAGTGAGAAGAATCCTGTCCTTAAACTGCTCCTAGCAGTTCCTTTCAGCTTGCCAGTGTATGAAAGACCTTTCAAGAACCACTTACGCTAACCTTAAAATAATAACGGTGTTTTCACAAACTTCTCTGCTGTACAGAACATACACAGAACTACTCCATTAAGCTTAGCACACTGGTAGTAATGTCTCATGACTATTTCTTTAGTGGCAGCAGCAAGCACATAAGCCTGGAAGGTGCAAACAATAGTAGTTTACCCTCAGCTGGACTAAATGCCATGCAAATACTTTTTACTGGTGCTAGACTTTTTACAGTTTTATAATAAGCTACAAGGTCTCTATCAATGATCAGTATAACAATATTTGAGCAGATTTTTTTTTAACCATTTATATGAGCACTTAACAGCAGAAACGGTCACAGGCATCTAAAAAGGTTTACTACAACTGCAGAACTAATAAATAGACACTTGCCAGACTAATAAAATCACAGTTATAGAGGTACAAAGAATGATAACACAAATTGGACTAAATATAAGGAAGAAGGAGCAGGAAGTACTAAATATATAACTAATAAAATACAAACAAGGAAAAAGAAAATTATGTCAGTGCACACTTGTTATAAACAGAAAAAAAGAATCTAAGATAAAACATCTCCCTCCTCTTAAAGCCTGGGGGCTTTTCTATATCTCCTAGAATAGCATCTTGTCTGTATGCTGTCAATGAGCTTATCTAAAAAGAAACCTAAGTTTCCAAATCTGGTAGGAGATAAAAAAGTTTACAGGTTTTACTGCTTTTTTTGTGTTTGGAGGATTTTTATATTCTGTTTATTCATTAGGCTGCCCTAGAGTAGATCTGTTTTCATCACTTCATGAACCTCAAAGTCTTTCCTGTTTTGTGACTTTCTATGTTGTCCTTTTCATTATTACCTCCATTGCAATTACCAAAGGAGTTCATTAAATACTATTACATATGTCATTAGTCATCCTATATAACTAATTATAAATAATTGATTTGATAATATGTTTTTCTAAAATAAACAGACAGCATCTAGGACTTGTAGATGCTGTACATGTATTATTCATATGCCTGCAGAAAGAGCCAGTTACTCTTGAGTCCCAAACTGCAAAATGTCTTTAGTCTGAAAGGCAAAGGAAGTTGCACAACAAAATACATTACTTAGTGATTTTTGGATTTAGAATGGGTTTATAGAGTGGGAGTATTATTACTATTGAAACTATTACATATGGAGTTTTCCACTGGAAAAAAACAATTCATTTCTATTATGTACTGTATTTGTCTCTATTTTGTACAAACTAACACATTACCTACAGTCAGGAATATTATACATTTATAAAACAGAAACAATTCACATGGAATCTACCTACAACTTTTACAAGTGTAAAATGTGCATGAAATGTATGAAACTGTACAAAGCAGATAAACATCTTGGGTCTGAAGGAAACAGAGGGAACTGTTACCCTAGCATAAATGTGTTCTAATCCATGGTATTCATTTGAAAATAGTGTTTGAAACACACTTCAGATGAGTAAGAGGGGCTAGAATCTTTAGCAATTTTTAAGTAACCATATGAGTACCTGTTTTCATTACGCATCCAAATTTTTACTTGACTTCAGTCAAATAACAAATACTTTTGCTAAACAGGCATATCAATGTTTACAAGATCACAACAATGGGCAAATATTTGTCCCTGCAAAAACTTAGCATTTGCAGTATTTAAGGAGTCTCCTGTGTGATGAACTCATGGAAACAGTAAGTAAAATTGGAGAGATTAAATATTTTTGTCTACATAACTTGAGGCAAAACAGTCAGCCTTTTTACACTGCATCTGTGTATTTATCTATAAATAAAAATGGTTGTTAAGTTCAGGAAATGTATCATTTTTATCTTTCAGCTTCTGAACATTTCTAACAGACAGGCAAAGGTCTTGTACTTTGTTCTGTAAAGGTTTACAAATCACAGCATCCAGAGGTTTGTTTGGTTCTGTGCTTCCTCCTGGTTGCTATGCAACAGGTCAGTGCATCTCTAGCCTATTTATTTTGAGGCTGACAGGGTGTAAGTTATGTGCCTACAAGTGCTCAATTATACATACCTTCTAATCTATTATCACTTAATCTTTTTGCTCTTGTTCTTCTATAATGGCCCTTCTACCAAATGAGCTCAGTTATAGCAGAACTGCAGGGTCCCTACAAAGCAGCATATTTTTATTATATCTCTATAATATCTCTACTATTGCCCATCCTTCCGGCACCAGGCATAGTGTCATTGAAGCATCACGTTCTCATCATCCCATTGTCTCATGCTCCCTTAGCCTTTTAAATTTACCATGACCTTTCCAATTCCACAAGCGTAGTTCCATGTAAGAGCCATCAAGGTTGAAGAGAACAAGCTGCTAGAAACAACTTACTGGAGATAAGTAAGAAACACATGATGTTTCAGCTAGGATTAGAATTAATTTAAGTGCTAGACACTAAAAGGGGACACTAGCAAAGCTGCTGCACATCTCCCATCAAATATGCTTCTTTTATATTGAGTTCCACAGAACTGACTCCATATATCACCTCAGAGAAAACTAGTTATTAAGCAGGTCTTTTCAACTGTCTTGGATTTTCTCTCAATAAGCATTAATGAGCACAGTTACTACTGCATGATGATCTCAGATGTGCTGCTAGGAGATGCTCCCCAATGATGCAGCCAATACTGATTTGATGCAGCAATCCTGCCCCAGTTATGAAAAAGGTGTGTTTTTAACAAAACAACCAATTGCACACCTGACAACATTTTGATCATGTAGAATACAAGATCTCTAGGTATTCTTGGTGAGTTCCCTCTCTATCAGCTTCTGTTTCTGTTATCTTTTACTGTTTGGATGCAGTAAAATGCAAGGCTCCATATCTGGCTGTGAATGGATGTAACACAGTTCTGAATCTTTGTAATTCCACATTCCCCACACATTTTGTGTTACTAGTTATGCTAGGTCATCTTCTGTGAATTTCCCAGCTTGCTTCAGAAAGGAACTGCAGCACCTAGCAGCATAGTTTAAAAAAGTTTTCTGAGATTCAAAGATAATCAAATGCAAGCTATAAATTGGTAAGATTTTAGAGACAGATAATGTAAGAGGGATGACAATCTAATTCTCAAGCTACAGGTCACTTATCTAGAAAAAAAAAGAGCTCTGTATTTCATGTTGCTGATTTCAATTTCTTTTGTACAGACTTATATAACACTCAGATTTCCATGTTATCCGCCATTATCATTGATATCACCACTTCTTAAAAACCTATATAAAATATTTGGTTCATCATAACAATACCAAAGTGCCTCCCAGGAGTACATTTCATGACTTACTAAGACCTAATACAGAATTTCACTTCAAGATGTCTGCCAGTCTCTTCTGAAGTGGAACAAAGACACATTTTTTCCATCCTGTAAACATTTCAGGCATTAGAACATTTACTTCCACTTCTTATTAGAAGTAAAACTGACCCCTCTGACTTTTACACCTTCTTCCTGAGATAACCCCAGTGGTATACAGCCAGCAACTTGATACTTCAAGCCATTTACCCAAACATAAAAAATGCATGCTTTAGTGTCTGCCTCTTAACCCAGTTATGACAACTGCCAGACAGACATCAAAGAACAAGCTATGCTGCTGACATACAGGTTTTGCTGGAAGACTTAGCCAGATAACATTTTTTTCTTAAAAAAAAAAAAAAAAAAAAAAGCTTTGCTTTGAGGCAGATGTTTGTTAGGATGTAATTAGGCTAAAAATATTACACATTGATTTCATCTCTGAAGTCAATACACTTAAAGATTTAGAAAGCAGGAAAGATCCCTGGCAGTAAGAAATATGTAGAGTATCTCATATGGGGTTCTTATAATATTTAAGAAAGCAAAGTGGAAGAAACAAGACTACCATTTCCTTTGTACCTCCCAGGGCTTCTTCAGATGTACTAACAAGCAACATGAACAATCAGAGCTAGCCTTAGCCAATCAGCCCTGTTGATCCACATAAGTGGAAAATATATACCAAGATAAAAAGACAAGATGATAAATTTAGATGTCTAACAGCATAACTTAAAAGAAATATAAAGAACTGCAAGGAATCTGAATATGAGAGAGGAAAAACCCAAGAAGTCTACGTCTTCCATTTAGCTTCTCTGTGGTTGAAGCACTCCACTCAAATGGGAGAAACAATGTTTTGGGGGTTTGGGGGGGTTTTTTTGTTTGCATTTTGTTGTGTGTTTTGGTGGGTTTGGAGGTTTTTTTCTCTTGAGAGGACTGAAACCCATCTCCCTGAGGTGACTGTTGCCTAATGGGTAAAAAAGACTAGAGGAGTAGACATTACATTCTTAACCATTGAAGCTATTTTCTATTCACTTCTTTTCTGCAAAGACTCATTAGACCAGAAGAATCAGATGCAAGAGAGTGAACATTAGTCCCTAACTGAGGCCCCTGGATTCTAGTCATTGTTTCAGGGTTAGTTTATATTATAGGCAATGACTGTTTAGTTTAAAATACAATGTTGCATTTAGTGTCTGGAGCCCAAGACTCCTCTTTCTTGCTGGGTGCTTGAAGCAAGGTGCTGAAAGAGTCCTTTCTCTTTTTCCCACATGCTCTGTTGTGCCCAAAGAATCTATAATACTTTAGACTTACATGGATTTTCTTCAGTGGCAAAGATTGGGATAATGCCTACCACATAAGACAAGTAGCTTGCTGATTAGAACATCAACAAAGGCAAATATCTCTTTAAGCAAAGGCAAAAATTGCCAGGGTCTCTTTTACCTTAGGTGAGTCACATTAAAACCAGAGAGCACTAAAAGAGGGAGGATATGTTATAAGGAATTGGTTGGATGGTCACATTCAGAGGGTAGTGGTCAATGGGTCAATGGGTCAATGGGTCAATGTCCAGTTGGAGACTGGTTACACGTGGTGTCCCTCCAGGGTCCAATCTGGATCCAGTGCTGTTTAATATCTTCATCAATAACATAGACAGTGGGATGGAGTGCACCCTCAACATGTCTGAAGATGACACCAACCTGAGTGCTGCAGTTGACATGCCATTGAGAGGAACCTGGACAGGCTTGAAAATGGGCTCATGTGAACCTCATGAAGTTCAAGGTCAAGTCCAAGATCCTGCCCCTGGGTCAGGGAAATCCCCTTTATTAATACAGGCTGGACAAAGAAGGTATTGAGAGCAACCCAGCAGAGAAGGACTTGGAGGGTACTGTTGGATGAAAAGCTGGACATGAGCTGGCAATGTGAGCTCATAGCCCAGAAGGCAAACCGTATCCTTGGCTACATCAAAAGAAGCATAGCCAGAAGGTCAAAGGAGGTGATTCTCCCATTCTAGTCCACTCTGGTGAGACCCCATGTAGATTACTGCATCCAGCTCTGAAGTCTTCAGAATAAGAAGGAGATGAAGCTGTTGGAAGTGGGTCCAGAGGAGGGCTCCAGAAATTGTCAGAGGGATGGAACATCTATCATATGAGGAAAGGCTGAGAGAGTTGGGGTTGTTCAGCCTGGAGAAGGCCCCAGGGAGATCTTATTGTGGACTTTCAGTACTTAAAGGGGGTATGTAAGAAAGATAGGGACAGTCTTTTTAGGAGGGCCTGTTGTGACAGGACAAGAGGTAATGGTTTTAAACTAAAGAAAGTAGATTTAGACTGCATGTAAGGAAGAAATTTTTTACAGTGAGGGTGGTGAAACACTGGGACAGTTTGCCCAGAGAGGTGGTAGGTGCCTCATCTCTGGATACATTCCAGATGAGGTTGGATGGGGCTCTGAGCAACCTGACCTAGTTAAAGATGTCCCTGCTCACTGAGGGGTGGTTGGACTAGATGACCCATCCAATCCAAAACATTCTATGATTCTAGGTTATCAGCTACAACTTGGCCTGGAGCACAGAGTCTAACAGATGAACTCAAGAAATGCGAACTAGATGAAGCAGCCTAGGAGAGACAGGCAGTGGACATCCAGGTTGTTGAGCCTTGGCATTCTGGGTTAAGAACACAGCCAGAAGCAGAACTCTAAGGTGAAAAAGGGAGGTTTTAGAGAGTGAATGTACTTTGAGTTCCAGGTAGCAGGCAAGCAGAGATTTTTGAGGACTTCTATTTGGGTTTCTGTCTCTACACCATTTTGTCAGCCTCAATTTATCTGAGCTTCCCAGACATAAACATCAAGTTTGGAGAATTCAGGTGTATGTCCCAGGTTCAAGATGTGGGCATGTTTTGCACCTTAAGCACAGCCTAAGGTAAGGCTGGCTGCACATGAACTTCTCTCCCACACACACATGTACCTCTCAAGTGCCATAGCTTCTACAGAGAAGAATATTGGTCAATGGGCTGACTGAGAGCAGAAGTAAACAAGTCCCCAGCCTAAATCATGGGACAATCACACCTCTGGAGTGCACTGTAGGACTTCTCCAGAAGTAAGCCTCAGTTCATAACTCACTGTGCCAGGACCTCAGCTCCAGAATCTGAGACCAGGAGATAGTTAGATGCCACTGGTTCTCTTTAAATGAGAAACCCAATGCTACAGATATTTTTGGAAAATAAATCAACTTTTAGAAGTGGTTCTTAAAATATGGGACCACTGGTGGTCCACAAAGCAATCAGAAATGGTCCATGTCTGATTTCCAGCCACATTAAACTGTAAAATGTATGGACTTTTTGGTTCCAAGAGACAGTCTTGAGGATTAAGATGGGAACATAGTTTAAAAAGTCTACAAATCATTGCAGTATCACAAGAGAGAACCAAGGAGAACCTAGGAGTAAACGGGTGATACAGTTAGCCCTTTAGCAAAAATAGGCATTATGTGGTATGAGAAAGCACAGCAGTCTTATTGTTTTATAGATATATACAGTGTTTTAAGAAAAATAATAAAAAAATAAAAATGGGAGGCCACTGACTTTAATTATATTTATGCCTAATTCATCACTTCATCTAGTGAGATCTGAAACCTAGGAAGGAATTGTAATTAAACTTTAAGAACTTTAATTAAAATTTTACTGAATCAACACTGAGGAGGCATGATCTTCATTTAAAGACTTCAAAATCAATACTAGTATTGATTACTACGAATATTGCATTATATTATAATTTTGTTCAAAACCACTCATATATTTGTATGTCAGTGTGGCTGTCTATAGGTTTTAATTCCCTGTCCTCTGACTCATTGAAAAATAAACAATAAAACCCAGTAAGTGGTATGTACATAAAGGAAGGGATGCTGTAAAAGGTGTGGGGAACATCAGTAGTCAGGTTACAACCTCTTTTGTTTCCACCTTAGCCCTCTGTCATCTTTTACTGTCATCTTTTGAGTTATGTGCGTTATGAGAAAAAAAATAAAGATCTATAGTTTATAATTATTAGATAAAAATAAGTTGCACAGGGTGTTTTTAATATATTTGTAGAGGCCAATAAAGGCTGAGAAACTGTCTTTTTTGTGTTTTCCTGCTGTTAATCAACTTTCTGTGAGAAAGAAAATATTGTGGGAAATAATGGGACCATTTTCCCACAGGCTCTTTCAGTACAGAGAATGGCATCACTGGTTTTTTTTGTCTCCAGTACAATACCCTCCTATCCCATACACACAAATTTTTTTTGCATTATTATTACTACTATGGAGATAGTGAAAGGCAGGAATACAACATTCACAGGCTTTGCCAAGTGCAGCAGATTACGTACATGAATAGCTAACTGCACACTAGGGGGTATGATTTAGGTCAAATTTCTTGTTTCATTCCAAAAGCTTATAGATTTTTAAGCCATTCATTGTTTAATGCACCACTTGACTCTCACCCAAACATACATATAACATGAACTATCTTTTCTCTGGTTTTTGCCAAAGTAATTTATGTTCCTAGGCAATGAAGACTGGCAGAAGTTGATGTCAGTAACAAACTGCTATGAGTGTGTAACAAAGCTCGATGAGCAGTCAGAGCTAAAAAGGGACAAATTCATCTCAAATTGAGATCTGAAGTCCTTCAAGATTATGATACAAACCACCTTCTGATTCATCAACTCAAAATGTAATTAGAAACAAACATGAAAGACACAAAACAAAACAGTCATACAATTTGGAAAAGTGTGATTAATGAAAATGGGGATTCTTTTATATTACTTAAAGACAAACATGTATTATGAAGCAAGTCACATGAGTTTAGATAGTCCCCCAACTTTGTGCTTTGAGGAACAGGGCAGAAATTCTTTTAAATGTTCAGTCAGTGAAACAGACCTTAAACCATCACAGACAGGGTCAAATTCAAAGAACCATAGTAGGTAGCAGTCTCAGTTGTTGGTTTGTTGTTGGTTTGTTTGGTTTTTTTTCTGTAACTCTGTTTTGTAATATTTTAATTTCTGAAAATACACAATAGCAATCACTTGAAATGTCTTTGCCCCAGTTACCAAGTGACCTGGTAACCACTCTGAACCTAACAGTGGTGGCCTAATGTGCAAAACACGAAACAAGGGCATGCCTTGAATAGTATGGATTTAATACGCTCTCTCTGCACTTTAAAAGCTTATATCTGTGCTAATGGATATGGAATGGAAGGGCTGAACAGTTTAAAGCATAAGAGATCCATATGTTCCCTTCATGTGGTCTAGGACCTACAGTGATTACCTTTCAATGCTAACATAGCATAGTCTGGAAGATAGCTTTTTCTGTCAAAATCAGCCTGAAAATACTAGAATCAAGCATCAAAAAAGGCTTGGAGATATTGAAATAAATAGATAAATGATATATCCTCCATTATATTATTTATATTTAATCATACTAGACAGTTTTGTATCTTTGCCTTATTATAACTGCCCATTGTTTGAACAGAAAGCACAGAGCCTCTTTCTGCTGGACTGAAACAAAAAATGAGTAACTGAGGAGCAGGATTTGGAATTACTTGTAGCACACCACAGAGTGAGGGAGAAAATAACAAGAAGTAAAACCAATTCTACCCCAGGGAGAGAAGACAAAAGGGAAGGGAAGACTGGTGAGAAGACTATATATTGTTAAAACTAGTGCTGAGGACATGAGAACAGGATAAGCCTCAGAGAACAATAGCAAGAAGGAAAAGAATTGTGAAGAGGAGAAGATATCATTAGGGAAAAAAAAGCATCTATGTCTTTAAAAGATTCCATCGGTAATTGTTTTCTGCTATGTGGCAGTAAATGAGCCCTCTTCCTCTGATGAATTACTCATTAATTATTCTAGGGCCAAGCAGGGAAAGCCAGCCAGCATCTAGGGACTACACAGGGTAGAACAGCACTGGTCCAGAAGGGTTCCAGGGAGGTTTGTTCCTCAGGCTGATGTAACCTGTCTCTCCAGGTCAGGCAAGCTGATCCACATGCATCGAAGAGATGCTAAATTTCAAAGTAGGGTAACATGTACTTTTACTCTAAGATTAATAGCCAAGAATCACAAGAGTCATCTGATCAGCAATTATTCATCAGGTAAGACAGGTATCTGCACACAGGTCAAAGCAGCCATTACAGAAGACCTCACCCAAAGTCTGTTAAGTCAATACAAGGACTCTCATTGGCTTTGATAGATGTTGGAGATGTCTCACAGCTTTCAATGTACATAGCTGACCCCTGTCATCACTCTAGAGGCTAGGTTCATCCCCAGAGAAGTGACAAAGAAACTCCTATTACTATCAGCAGTGATAGGGCTGAGACCTCTGCCCTTAAAACTGCAGCATGGAGTTAAGGTGTCCTGCACACAAAACACTTCCAGAACTGTGATTCCTGCTCTGTGCCTTCTGCTGCTGCAGTGCACTCCCAGATGCTCACCAGAATGCTTTTGCCTCAAAAGGGAAAACAAGAAGTGATGAAGAAGCACAGCAAACAAAGGAAGAGGAGGTATAGTTTTAAGCTCAGGATCGGTTGGGATGTCATGGCTCTCACAGATGATCAGAGGTGTCTTGCATCCATGAGATCTAGTGGTTCCGATACCAGTCTGCTTTGCGGCTTCCTGCAGCTCCTGCCATCTGCCTGGAAGTAGCCATTTCCCAGAAAATTTGGCAAGATGACACCACCTAAAATGAACAGTATTGAGGGAGCAAGCTCATGTATACTGTATACTGCCTTATTTTGAGTGCTTGCAGATGGCCAAGTGAACAACAGCTCCCAACGTCATGTCTGACTAAAAAGAGCTAGCATGGATTTATACAGATAATTGCCAAATAGCAAAAGGCATACACTGTGTCGATCTGAGGTTTAGAACGAGACAGGGCCTCAGTCTGCCACTGAAGCTTTTCAGACACCTTTTTTTTTTTTTTCCCCGATTTTTCAAGTTTTCTGGTTTTTAAGCAGTATCATTCCTGTATTACCATTTCCATTTCCTTATACAGGTCAGCTGAGTGGAAGGCTGTATGATTCCTCATCTGGAAGGCAAGCCTCCTTACAGACACATAAATGTGTATTCACCTGTATAACTTGTGTTGCTCAGATGAACTCAAATGAGCTGGACTGGCAAAAGCACAGTTTTACTAATACAAGATTCATCTGTACTAAGGGCACTTTGCCAGCATACTCCATCAGTATTCCTGTCGGAAAACATCCCTTTTACATGCAGACTACATCTAGAGTCATTATGGCTTGTTTCATTTAAGGTATTTGAAATAAAAAAAACGATCAGATGAGTATTGCACTGAGCTCACAATGTCTGGCTATAGCTGCGTAAAGCTTGAGATCCTAACTCTGCAGATGAGAATTTCCCCATGTACCTCAGTGAGGATTGCAGTGTTAGCTCCCTCTTAACTTCCCTGAAAATTAAAGCCTATGGATAGGACAATGAGGATCTTTCTGTAACATACCACCACCATCTCCAAGTAGCAGCTTGTTTTGGCACTATGTATCAGTGACTCTGGAAGATTCCTAATTACTGCTACTGTTGTGGGTCAAACCAAGCCAAAGGAGCTCAACAGGGCACTCAAGGCATAGCACTACTTAGTAACCCTGAGTAGTCCTAGAAGAGACTGTGAACATATTTTAAACCTCTGTAAGAAGAAGCAAGTTGAGAAAATGAAAGATACCACAGGATTATCCAAATCATTTGCAGGAGTTGGTGAAGTTTTGAAAAATCAGCTTTGCTATACATATCTGGTTTTCTATTTCACTCCCTTATCTTTTTGCCTCCCAGCCTATTTCACCTTATCCAGTATCCTGCAATGGTGAGACTTCTACCACAATCCATTGCATCCAGCTCTATCTAGTTATGTCATCTCTCTCTTCTTGCAGATTGGAAAACTGATGGCAATAAGGAATGATTCTTGAAACCTGTCTTACAAAAATGAAGGAGACAAAGAGACTCAATCTGTTGATTTATTTGAAAATAAAGCAGTTAAGTTCTTGCTTCATCATTTATAGTACCTACACTGAAGACAGCTGCTAAAGTAGGACTTTTATCTTATGAGAGATGTAACAGGAACCAGGAACCTGAAGCTGGAAAAACACAATGTGGAAAACAAACAAATGCATTTCAGTCATGAAAAAATAGACACTGAAAGGCATCACAAAGGAGGGCAGCTCACTGCCCTTCCTTCTATAGAAAAAGCTGGAAGGTCAGCTTCTTCATTTAAGATCTGCAGGGTATGAAAGAGTATTTGCCTGACTATTCTTTGAGTAGCCAGATTTCTATATTCTCAGTAATTACTGTATGCATAGGCTGTGGTGTGCAGAAGCACTTTAAAGATTTGTCTCTTAAACTGTGGATAATGTAGCACTACTGCAGTTAATGCTTTTTTAGGGTAGACTAATTTGAGGCAGAGCTGTTTAGAGCTAGGAGAAATCTAGCTAATCCAACTAAACAGTATCTCAAACCTTCACGTACATGGCCCTTGGAAGTCCTTCACAGATCAAGGAAGAGGACAGCAAGTCCCAATCCTCAAAATAGTCTGTGCTCAGAGAAGACCCAGAAGAGGCAACACGATTTCTATTTTCATGGACTATAAATGGATGGGTTTGTGAAAATAAAATGAAGCAGAGGATGGTTATCAGAGTGAGCACTCCCAGTGGCAAAGACCTGGGTGCAGGCCTAATATTTGTATTGAGGAAACCCACTCTTGATGAGAAATGATACACAGAAATGATAGAAGGAATTTTATCCACCTTCACTAAGTGTGGAGACTGTATTCTCTAATGGAAAGAAAGTAAAATGAGAAACTCAAAAGAATCAGAAAAGAAAATATATAACTTTTTCCATTAATTTAACAAGAAGGCACTTCAACAAAGCCCATTAGGTAGTAACAGAAATCAAATTCCTTGGTGGCTCTGATAATACCATCTATCAGGAGATACATGGTCCTGGGATTTGAATTTCCATTCTGAAACAGGCTTTGCAGCACTATGCTTCATGATATTTAGAGCCATTTCAGAGGTAATTTAATGTCCTCATGCAGAAGCGAAGAGCTGACAAAACCTCGTATGTCAGGACAAATTAATTACCAGGTGCAAGTGCCAAAGCCACGTGCCAACTTCATGTCAGGTCTTTCCATCTCATCCCCCCTATAACAGCACATTAGATTGCTTGGTCTGCTGAGAATCCTTACCCTATATGTATTTATAGTTGAAATTTATACTTTTTACCAATGCCAATATTGACAGAAAAGCATACTTTGTTCTGGTCAGTAAAACAGGGGCTTTGTCTGGGAAATACCTAGGAGCCTTAAGCTCTCTGCTGACCTAGGGGGACTATAATAGCATCCTTTTGACAATGTATTTCAATGGACTATTAGTAAAAAAAGAGTCTCACTGATTCCCTCCTCTCTCACCCTTCTAGGGAATTACCTTAGGAATGGGAAAAAGATCTAATTCTCCATCTGCTGTCGTCGTGGACTTAAGTAAACCCGTTGCTGCTGACGATGTGCAACGAATTAAAGATGGGAAACTTTTTCCCACCCGCCTTTGCTTTAAGCTGCTCGGCGCTGGGAAAGGAGCCGGAGAGCCTGCGGCAGCCCTGCGGGCGGAGGGGCACGGCGAAGGGGCCGTGCCGGTGCCGATGCTAGGAGGACCCCTAGGGATCGGAGCAGGTGCCGCTGAGGCCGGCGAGCTCACCGCAGCCCTCCCCGCCCGCTCCCTCCTCGGAGACGAGCTGCCGGGATGGAAAAGCCCACGCCCCAGCGAGGGCCAGCCGTCTCCGCGGGGCAGCCGGGGGATGCCCGCTAACCCAGCCCGGGCCGGGTGCTCGGGGCGCTCCTCCGGCGGCCGCCCCGAGGCTCCGCAGCCGACGCGCATCTCGAGGAGCGTCCCTCCTTCGCCCTCTCCACCGCGGCACGGCCACGTCCCGGCCTCGCCGCCTCCCGCGGGTGCCTTACCTCCGCCGGCGACCGGGAGATGCGGAGGTGCTCCCGGTGCCTTGCAGCCCTCACCAAGCCCCCGCCGCTGGGGAGCGGAGGGACGCCCCGCTACCCGAATGGCTGCTGCCAGCGGCGCTACGCTGTGCCGCGCCGTGGCGTGCCGCGCCGTTCCGTGCTGCGCCGTGCCGTGCCGCGCCGCTGCAGCAGGACCGCCGCTGCCGGCTGAATGTGCTGTCTCACGCTGGACAGGCTCCTCCCGAGTGCTGCTGCTGCCGCCTTCCTCCTCCCGCCTCCTCTCCCTCTCCCTCCTCCAGTACGCCCCCAGCAGCGACACCCCCGCCGCCGCCGTCCGGCAGCCCCGCAGCGCACAGAGAGGCCGGGGCGGGGCTGCGGGCGGCACGGGGCAGGTGGCGGGGGCCTCCCGGGCAGGGGGAGGCTGACACCGCGCCCGGCGCTACGTCGTGCCTGGAGCCCCGCGCCCGTCCCCTGCAGCAACTCCTGCCTGAAGTGGGCTCCGCCAGCTTCTCCGAGAATTCCTCGCTGTCACCCCTGGGTGTCACTCCCACATTGGCACAGGTTTCCCCCCCCCGCAGCAGCCTAGCCGGCAGCGGCACGGCAGCCTCGCTGTTGGGGAGCAACAGCTTCACCACCAGCCCCACCACTGCCGAGCCATCCACCAGCACCATCTCCACAGCATCTTTGCCACCATCCTCATGGCAGCAGCCATCAGCCCCGTGATGGCCTAGCCGTTTACCCTCTAAACTGCCTAGATATCTCCCCCATGCCAGCCTCACCATCACCCTCGCTGCAGCCTCACCATCACCACCACAGCAACCAAACAATCAGCCCTGTAGCAGCCTAGCCAACTGTCATGAGGGCAGCAGGATCCTGCTGAGGCCCTGTCCCTTCAGGGAAGAACAGGAATAGCTCCAGAGCAGGTCAACAATACCCAGCTTTCATGGTTAGGTGAGGGTAAGGCTGCACAAAGGCAGAGGTTTTGTTTTGTTTCTGTTTCCTTACACCACTCTTGTGAGGACAGATACCAGAGAGGAGGGCCAGACTCTAGAAGCAGCACACCTGCTCCTCTCCCCACACTGACACATCCATCTCCTGAGGGATAGCAGTCAAGCAGAGCTGTTGGAGGTAGTCCATGTTCCTGCAGATAACATCCACCTCTGGTGTAGATAACCCAGCGTCCCTCTCCCTCTAATTGCATACAGGTATGTGACCCAACAGAGGAGGAAATCATGCATCCTTTGGTACCGTGGTTTGTTCTTTAAAACAGTGATGTCCTGGATGTCGGCTCACTGTTGTCGAGCCCACTGGTCCAAGAGAGCAGGAAAGGTAACTGTCCCTAGAACCATGTTTGATTTGGTTTTGTGGGAAGCACTAACTTGAGCCACTGCCATTCCAGGTCCAGGGCCCGTCCTAGTAAGGCTGAGGTATACCCAGCCCACTGAAAAGACATCAAAGATTCACATCACCTTCAGTTCCTGACAGATCCATCCAAACTGCACCTGACCAGGAGACAAAGAACCCTGAAGAGGAACAAGGGCACCCAGGTGAGGCCACAGTGATGAATTAACATTTTTTTCAATTTAATTTGAGTTGAAGCAGAAAAGTTTGGGGTACTCAGTCTGCAACTCATTTAAAATAAGGCACTTTCAAAATCAGACACTCAAAATTGAGCTTCAGGAACTGCTGTTTGCTTTTGTGTTTGCCTTAGTCTCAGCTTCAGCATAAATCCCGCAGGGTTTGTTTAGGTTTCTTTGGGTTGTGCATCATTTGCAAATTCCCTGCAAACTCAGCGGATTCTTTTAAATTGTTCCTGACCTAAGAGGGACTTGAGGTCATTTAGTATTTCTGAATCAACAGATCGACTGGTTCTCCATGGTGCCCAATGAGGTTCTGCTATTAACATGCTATAATATACATATAACCACGATGCTGGGGTATCATATACGTGCAACATGGTATCATAGACTATACCATGCCATCACATTGTATGATGATGTCAGACACACTGATGTATGTCATAAATAAGTCTTCAAAGCTTGTTAAGCCCTATATTTTTTTTTTGTTAGAAAGTAATGGTATTTTATGTTCTACCAACAATTCACATAGGATGTTTTGAAAAAAAAAAAACCAAACCTAAACAAAAACACTGTAAACCCCAGTTCAATCAGACTCAATTTTGATATTTGTTCCATTCATAGTTGCCAGGGGTGACCTGCTCTTTTTGAAATATACAAATAAAGCAGAAAATGGAAATGTCAAGGAAAAACTGTAAAAAATCCCTCATGAAATATAAAGACAGATCTGGTAAAAGCTGTGATTGAATAATGGGGAATGCCACAAAGAACAGTTTGGAAAGAACTTCAGTGGCCAGGGTATTACCAAAAAAAATGCAGAATTTCTCCTCAGAATCAACTATTGTAAGGAAATTTGGAGAGAAGCAAGCCTTGCTCTATACTCTTAATAGATGATCCTAGGACCAACAAACTTTGGCAATGCAAGAAAAATACACAACCAGCCCAGTTACGTTCACTGAAGGAATAACTGATTTCCCTACAAGTAATGCTCTGTTCTCTGTGACCTCATTCTCACCATTGTCTTCTATACTCTTCCACAGCAAAAGCTCTCACCATTTTTGTGGATTTCTTGTTCTAGGGATGCAAATTGTAATGTCATTAATTTTATAAGACAGGGATAAAATCTATATATTCCAAGAAGATATGATCATACTCATTTTTAGAAAAAAAAAAAAGTCATTATGATCAATAATGTCTTTTTAATAGTATTTAATGAAAAGCATCCAGTCATTTCAGTATGCCCTAGGATGTGTACTAATTTTACATCTTCCCATCAAACACAAATCCATAACATTATCCAACTCATTATATTCTGCCAGTAGGCATTATCTAATTCTGCATGTCTTATTGACCAGGTGAACATGCAGTAGGCCAGAATTAAAATTATTTTCAAAAATTTCAGGTTCTTTCTCTGTGAGTTCAGCAGGTAATTACTGTAGCCTCAAATTGCTTTATTAGATCAACAGAAGGCAAACCAGTCAGCAGTTACACTCATCTCACAAGCTGCCTTCTCTCCAGCAGAGGTCAGTTGTACATGGACACACAGACACCATGCTGTCATCTGAAGAGAAATCAGAAATTTAAGAGGAAGTCTGGGGTGCATCACAGCCCATGGACTGTGTGGAAAAAAAGGCTATTGATAAAATTACAAAACTTCAGTGTTTGCCTGTCTCTCTTCTTCTCTCTTATAGATACCCATGTAAAATTTAGAGGTTTCTGTGGACAATTAGTGCAATATGTGGTTGGTTACTAGATTTGAAAAGTTCAAGGGAAACAATGTGGCATAATTTCTATAGAGTTTTTCACATGTAAGTTACTAATGAAGACTGGCATTAATTGCTCTGACAAACCAATAATTATTTATGATGCAACATGAGACAAATAATTAGTAGTGCATTGCATTCCCCTGCCTTAGGCACCAGCAACTCCTACTTCACAAAAGGCAGTAACAAATAAGCAAATCCTCTTGGAAGTTTGTGCCACTGGAAGATTAAAAATTAATTTCAAAGCAGACATTTCTAAGGCTTAATGAAAATGGCAGCACTTTTCAGACACTTTGCATGATAGGCTTCACCTGGGCTCTGCAAATAACAGAGGATGTTACAAAATGCCTTCCAGCTTTTCAAAGGCAATGATTTAAACAAAGGATCAAAAGGCAGAATAAAAAAATGAAAGCAAGCTTTTGAAAGTGTGGAATATCACGTCTGAAGTCAAGTTTATTGTTATGGCAGTAAAGTCACTACAGGGCACTATTCCACATGGCTTTAGAAATATTTTCATCACGAATTAACTAATTAATCTTGGAAGAAATACATGAGTAGTTACTTGGTTATGATAAAGTTAAACTGTTGGCTAAAACCAGTTAGTTTCCAGGCAGATCGAGTTGGATTTCTGCAAGCCTGAATATCCACAACAGGTGCAAGAATGTAAATGAAGAACACGCAGTTACTAATAATGCCTCTGACAATTGATTTGTTATTGGTAGATTGCCAGTTCCAAGATCTTTGCACAAACATGTGTACAAAGCTAAAAATAACAAGTATCTTAAAAAGGACAAATTATTTCTCAGAAAGAAACAGCAGAAATAAGAGATGCAGTATACAAGTGGAAGGTAAAAGATCTGTGGCAGATGGGAGAGTTCCATGTTGTTCCCATTTTGGGTTACTCTTCAAAGGTACTGCATTAGAAACAATTATTTTAGTGACAGGCTCTTTTCTAAGCCTCTTTTCTTGCTTTGTTCCTCACTTTCCTACAACACTGACACCAAAGGGATTAGCTAGTAGGCCAGGAAACCATAGTTTCAACAAAGTTCTATGTGACCATACATAGGTAACTGAGGGATTTAGAAGATGCAAGGTACTGGTTTCAGGATTTGCAGATCAGCCCAATAGCAGTGGCCCACACAGTGCATGGAGTGTCCAGAGGAGTAACAGGGCTGCAGCAGTACATTTTATTTTTGCTTGGTTATTATTTTATTTCAAGCAACAGAAAAGGAAATGAAGGAGGGCCAAGAACACACTAGTACTTGCGAGAGAGCAAAACATGTCCAAGTTCAAACAAAGCAGCATTTAACACAATCATTTGGATCTAGTGGTTGGTTTTGGTTTGGGTTTTTGTTTTGTTTTGTTTTGTTTTCCAGGAAGCCTCAGCTCCATCCCTGCAGTTCATACAACCAGCACTCTGCAGTTCTGCCTGGTCTCCTCTGTCAGGGGCACGTTACCTTGAAAGCTCTCTCAGCTTTTTTGTCCTGTGGGAATACAAAGTTGAAGGGAGGATAATGCGTGGCTTGTTATGCTATAGGGACCCTTAGTCCAGGTCAAGCAAAAGAGGAATAGTAGCATAGTCCTCCTTCTCCTCCTTTCTATCCTACTTTCGGAAAAAAACCCCAAACCTGACTGCATTCATGATGTTAGCTATACATACTATACACTCTAGATTTGCTATTTGTGTGAGATTATAAATTCTTCAGTCAATCTACAATAGTATACAATAGTTAGTAATGTGTCATTTGTGATTGAAAAAGCTTGGTGAGCTATAGTATAGATGTTAAGTGATAATAATAGTGATAATAAGCACCAACAAAAATAGGAATTAGCTCGAGGACACAGTTACATTTCTACAGATTGATCAAACCTGAGCAGAGCAACACTAAGCAGGATGACTGTGGATTCAACATGGTTCTTAAGGTAGAATTCATCCTAAGGAATCCTTGTATTTCCATAAAAGATAACCATTGCTCTCCAAGAAACTTTTTCATGTTGTTGTAAACTCATCAGTAATGTACATTTGAAATAGGAACACAACTTCACATTTGCGACTCTGCCTGTTAAAACACACCATTACTGAAGCTTCTGGCTTTGGACTTGCAACTGAGGTATGGAAATGGCATGCATGAGAGAAATTTTGCTACTGCCTTTGTAAATAGCAGATGCTTGCTGGGGAAGATCTTGGTAACATAGTAGCAAAGCAGCTACCTTGGGAAGGAACCAGAAGGTTCTGGGAGACACTTCCCCAAGCTTCTTGGCAATGGTTGTGCGGAATCAGTGGCCTGTAGAGGACTTCAGGCTTGAAGGGTTTTCCTGTGCTTTGCTGTTGTGCTCGTGTTCTGGATTACTGAGGAGGCTGCAAATGGAGGGCTCCATTTTGGTAGGGTCTGAAGGAGAAATGGCCTTGGGACAGAACAGGATGAGTGTCTTAGGGTACATAGACTAAAATACTCTCTTAAAAAAACCAAACTAAATAGGTATGTACATTCAGCTTGGTTTTGAGTTCCTGATGACTCAAGAACTTTATTGAAGGGAGGCAAAGAAATGGCTGAGTTTACAGAATTACTGGCAGCACTCAGAGATCTTTACAATTATTTGTTCCTTTTTACAAAATGCTATCTCATATTCCCATACCACCCTTGGTTTGAAATCCAATCCTTCATGTTTGATTTAAAACAAGAATAATTTGCATTTCCACAAACATCAAAGGATGCTGCCTTTCTTTATAGGAGTCCTGAGGTCTCCCAGATATTAACTTGGAGCTGAGTTTTACCTCTCAAAGTTAAAATCAGCAGTACATACAAGGTGATCCATGAATTTAATGCATTATAAAGATGTATTAAAATGTATGAAAAAAGCTAAGTGCTGTTTTTGACAACAACTTGAACCTTATGGCAAATTATTCATATGATTGAAAGCAGAAATGCAATATAGAGAGAAGATCCTAAAAGAAATTATTTCTCTAAAATATCTCTTTGGAAGGTCCCTCGTTTTTCATACTTAGTTCTGCCCAAGACAGTCATTTTTGCTGGCCTCTCCATTATTCCTTAACCATGAAATTGATGGACTAATTGGTGTAGATTTATAGGAAATGGTGTAAATTAATAGAAAATTGGAGGCCTTGATGTCCTATCTAGAGTCAACAATAATAAGTGTTAATTACAGTAGTTATCTGGATCTCTTCAGAACTGGTTATCAGTGCCATTGCACATAAAAGCTTCCAAGCAGTGTCCTAGCTCTGAGTTTATGCCGTAGTCTTAGAAAACCGCTTACCTGGGGCCTGAGACATCCAGCCCTTGTCATGGCTTTCATTCTTTAACCGTGTTCTTCATATCCACTGCTTGTGGACAAATAGGCTGATATTTTTCACTCTCTCTCCCTTGCTTTTCCTGCCTCTAAGTCTCCAGATAAGGATAAGCAGCTATTCTTGCCTGGAGGCCTGGATGACACTCACAGAGGGAAGATGAAAGCAGCAGCAGAGAAATAAAACTGTTTAATCTGCTTAAAAGGGGATAGCTGATAAAACAGTTCTGGGGTGGGGCTTGTTCCAGTGCTTTGATTGCTGCTTGGTTAAGGAAATTTAATGTTGCTCTGTGTGAGCATGATTATTTCAGCATTGCTTCTGATCCCAAATAGCTGTCAGTGCCTAGAGTTGTAGATGGGTATGTTTTTTCTCACTGAAATCTAAAAATAAATGGTGAAGGAGTTGGGGAAAATGGCTCCTGAATGTGATGAGCTTTCAGACAGAGCAACCATCTTAGTAAGGTAGCCTAAGCACAGACTGTTCCACCAAAACAATGCAAATTAAAATTCATCAGACAAGTGGCCTTCATATGCAGGCTTTTGGAAATCAAATCACTTACGCATTTCAATCCAGAGTTAGGAGGCTGCCTCCATGTAGCCAAAATGAACAGCACTGCTTAACATGACTTCAACAGGGCTATCTGTCCTCACTTCATAACTGAACAGAGCTGTGTGTCTGTGGCATAAAGAAGAAAGTTGATTTGGGATCTTTCAACTCAGAGAATACTGAGATTATGACTTGGGACTGAAAGTAGGCAGGTATCTAGTGCCATTTTAGACATCGTGGTGCATAACAACGATTCATCTTGACTACTTCCTGACAATTTTTTAACAGCCCCATCTCCTGCATTGAGATGTCTGTGCTTGGTAGGCAGCTCAATTCCGACACCTGTGCTTTCAGGGATGCCTGTGTCACTCTCAGATATATATATCTGACACATCTCTAATTCATCCACTGTGATGGAGGCATTTCATGTCCAGTGCCATCCTCAATCTCTGCCTGCCTGCTCTCTCCAGGCATGACAGAACTATGTCTGCACCAAAAAGGCATCTTTTGAATGAGATGTCAGAGGCAAGAATGAATCTTGTCCACTGCTAATAAAAACTCCCGCCCCAGTCTGTTTAACCTAGAGGTCAGCAGAGAAAAGATGAAGGCAGAATCCTTGTTTAGCAAATTGTACACTAGCTGGATATAAAGCCAATGTCAATTAGAGTAAATAGGCATTAGGGAGAGTTAAGGCCTGGGTTGAACTTTAGGTCTGGACAGGGTCAGAACAAGCAGCTATGCAAGATGCAGTCAAGGGTCTAAGAGCAATAGTGCTAAGGAATGAGGAGGATCTGAAAGGGATCACTGCACCTCCCTTTCCTTCTAGGACTGTAGTGGAGGAACTCACTAGTAAGCCTTTTGAGGAGGAAGGGTCTGGAAGGAGTTGCAGAGTCTGAGGTGGCCCTGTCTCCAGGGGTAGTTCTCTGGGGATAAATGACAGCAGTCACAGCACAATCATTGCCTGAACAGTGAACGGAGAGGTGGTGACAGCTGAAGACATTGCTGCTGTGATGCAAGTTTAGACATCCCTCTAGCACAGCCCAGATGATGTTGAGGGAATGCACATGAGGCTGGAGATCTGCTGTCCCTAACAGTGCTGCTGTCGTCCATCCCTGCAGCAATGCTGGTATTTTGGGGACCTTGTGTTACACAAGGGCCTCATCTGTCAGGGAAGAGCATCACTTCTAAGGCCTTTTTTTCATCAGAAGAGCTATGTATAGTACATGGGGGAGAGGGCAAGGGGTCTCTCAGTGGCTGCCTTGCAGCTGGCTTGGCTGCCAACAGCTTAGGGATTCTGGAGCATGCACAGTTCCACCTGCAGCCTTCGATGCCTTCAGGCTTCCCCCTGAATGAACAGGGGAGCAAGATACTTGCTGCATGACTGAACACAGGCCTCAGCTTTGGGAGATGCCTGTAGCCTAAATCTGGATGACATCTTTTAGTCATGTGGGCTACACATCAACTATACCCATCCATTGTAAAATACCATGTAAATGCATGTTGTGAAAACTTAACCTCCAGCCGCTTGAGTTCTTACAGCCTTTCCTGCGTAGTCATGGTGAATGGCAAGGTAGAGGTTTTACTGCAGCCTCAGGACTGTGTATTTCATAGGGTAGCCATGATGTGCCACCAGTTCATATCTCAGCAGCCCTTCCCATTTTTATTTCAGCAGCTGGTGTTGCCTCTTCTTCCTTGGGCTGCACCTGCTGCACAGTGTTTTCTATAATACCTTCTTTTACATCATTACCTGTCAGCTGCCTGCAGTCTATATGTGCTTCATAGATTTCACCACTTCCCAGCAGCATAGCTGGCAGGTCTGGCACGTATTGTTAGGGTTTCTTCCAAAGCATTCAGGAGTAGTATCTCATCAGCAGGAATTAGTTTTTGAAAATCAGCTGTTGGGCTTTATTTACAGTGTGGTACAGATGTAAAGCCCTTCTCACCTACAGCAGTGTCCTATTAATACAACTATACCACAGGAAAATTATGATATTATGTTGAAAGCTTTGTAAGCAGTTTAGGAGTTAAAAGTTTACAAATATGCTGTAATTGTCCCCCACTCTATTACACGTGCAAGAAATCCTATTCCAGGGTTACATGGGAAAAAAAAAACCAACAAAACCCAACAGATCCTATAAAGACCTAGAAGGGCACTGCTGATTTTACACCATAGCTATATTATTATGATGAAAGAGTTTTCTGTTTGTAACCACTAATTAGATGGATTTATAAAGGCATACTGCTTTTCCCTCCCCTAAAAAAAAAAAGTTGTGATATTACTGTAAAGGATACAGCATTAACAGAACAGTAAATATCTGTGAAAAATGTCAAACTGTGCAAGAGGAACCATTACCTATATGTCAGAGTCCACGCTAGGAAGATTAATCTATCCCCACCTCAGCATGGGTTTCTCACTATGACTATGATGAAAATAAAAATAGTTCTGTGCATGTGTCTAGGTAATATGCATGCAACTCTCTCCTGTAAATATTAATATCTTTGTAGGGCATGACAAGATGATATTCTGCTTTCCACTGGTTCATCCTATAAATGTACTTGTTTTATGACTATCCTAAAGAAAGACAGCGAATATTCTACTTTTTAATAAAGTAATAATATTTTCCCTGTTTATCTGAAGAATGTTTCTCTATGTATAAACAGGAAACTTCATTTCAATGAATTTCAATGCATGCTGAAATACTTATATTCTTTTATAGTATCGATTTTATTTTTTATGAGTTTCCTTCATATTTGGGAATTATTCTATCCTTGTCCAAAACCTTTCAC
>JANHGN010015744.1:412-66193 GCA_024605025.1 Megaceryle maxima
TAGTGTTTTGTATATGAAGTTGCAGTAAGAAAGTTTACAGAAGTGCTTGTCCCCTCCAACACAGAAAAGTATTTCTACCATATTGCTCACAAATTAAGTTATAGAAACAGCCAGAATTGCCCTGCTCTTTTTTTTTTTTTTTTTAAAGGAAAACAGTTCTTTTAAAGTCCTCATTTTATGGTGTGGAGAGGTATAGCTCCTATTAGATCATATGCAAGTCTAAATATCTAGATGATTCAATCTGACAAAGTAGCCTGGGTCCCTCAGGAAAAGACAAGGACTACAACGTGTCCACCTGTGGCACGTGAACTGCCCAGATGAATATTGAACAAGGCCAAAAAGGAATATGTGGGTTTGGTTCAACAAGTTTAAGTGGAATATTTAGTTGATTATTATTAAAAAGTCTTCAACAATTTTGTTAAAAAATACCACAGAGGGGCATTTTAAATATTGTAATTTAGAACATAGTTATGAAGTAATGGAATTTCCTTTGAGATGAGTGTCCAAGTTTTCATCAGCTCTATTAAGTCCAAAGCCATGGTGGAGCACTGTGCCATTTCCCTCTCCTCCAACCAGCTGCTGCGTGAGCCGTGGTCTCGGAACACAAATGAGGAAATCGCTGTCTCAAGATGCATCCATCTGAAGAAGGAGCACATGAAGTGGCATTCTTAAATAGGAAAAGGTCACTGCTGGGATTCGTGTCCCCAGAATTCAGCCAGCATGGGATCACAAGGCTATTCACTCATCCTTGGCTGCCAGTGGGCAGAGGGAGAAGGAGGTTTATTGGTCTATGCATGAGATGCGTGATTAAGACAGGCAGGTTGAAATGTCCCCAGAGGTGTCTGTGTCACTCCACAGAGTGCTGAAGCAGCTCTTTTTGTTAGGTCAGAGCTCCGAGGTGGCACTAGGTAGACAAGATTAATCCCTTGTGGCTGAGGAAAAGTGACTAATACAGCTTCACTGTTAAAGAAATTCCTGTATTGACCCAGAGAACAAAGCCTCCTTTCTTTCAAATCTCTGTTACTTTTGACCTCCACACAGAAAGCCATGACTTTTCACCTTCTGATGGCCTCAGAGAGGCAGACAAGCTTGGGTCTTGTCCACAGATGATACTAAACTATTACATTCAACAATAAACCAGATCATCTGCCAAGAAAATAAGCACTACTGCACTTAACTTCATAGGAGATGATTACTCTTGGACTATGTATATTAATGAGTTTTGAATGAGTGACGTTTAATAAAATATTCACCATCTCTTCAACTTTCTTTCATTTCTTTTCTTGCAGGAGCCCTTTCATATTTGAAAATTAATTATGCACACCATATTTAACCAGGGTGAAAATGAGACTTACATGGAATCTTTCCAGCTCTTCATTACATATTTAATTGTTAAAATAATCAAGCTATCCATCATGCATTCTGCCACCCAGTCGTCTGTCACCTTGGAACCAGTCAAGAGAGATCATAGACAGAGAAGTCTGGAAACAAAAATTTCACATCTCTCATGCTGAACAATTTTGCTGTTGGGAGGAACAGTCTCAGCATGGTTTATCTGCATCATGTTTGCAAAAATAACAAAGAGCAGAGTCTTCGTGGGATCTTCCACGAGTTGAGTTTCCTCCCATTAAGCACTGAAAGCTATGGCAATGTTATAGGAAAGTTCTTTAGCACAGAACAAATGCAAGTTCCTCTGTCTTCTCGTTGATTTTTGAGCCAGATCAAGAGCACTCTGCAAAGTACACAGTGATCTGGACAGCATTTAATGGTAGCTACACATTCTGGGATGATTTTCACTTGTCCATGCACGTTACTAAGATGCTTGATAACACAGTACTTCTGTTACAGACGGGGAAAGAGAAACTCCAGAACAGTATTGGGCTCTAGCAATAATCCATTAGATGTAACAAAGCACTTTGTGAGTCCTTTGTCCCAGAAAACCACAAAGCACAGATAGCAAAAGGGGTGAAACCTCCATTTACCTGTGTGACCACAGTGCTCTTTCCACTGAGCTTTCACATACCAAGAGCTGCCTGAAGGCTGCTGGGGTGTTTCATTTAAACCTGGGGTTCAGCGTTGCAGGATCAGCAGCCAATATGATGCCACAACTGTGTAATATTTGAAAGATATAACGTACAGAGAATTCAAACTTGTGGATTTTGGATGGGCCTCGTGAATTGTAGAAAGTATAGCAGTGAAGGCATGAAGAGGATGGAATATTCATTTCAACAAAGTTGATTACCTCCATGGGTGCCACTCCCCAACTATCTGACATGCCAAGTGCTCATAATATCACCAGGAGAACAGTATTGCACTCTGCAGTGAGAATATTTTTCAAATATATTTCAGGAATCATAAAAATACAACCCATTTTCAATTCACCAAGGAACATGAAAGGGGTGCAGGTTTTAACTTTTCATATTTTACTGAAAGCATCATCATCTTCTGTGCTAGAGAGAAGGATGACAAAGAACGTCTAATTCTTACGCCCCATTCCACAGTCAGAGGTCAGATTTTCCAAGGGAACAGAGTAGCCCAGTTAGCTCATTTAAGCCTGGTCTCACTATGGATTTTTCTA
The DNA here is from genome assembly GCA_024605025.1 of Megaceryle maxima. Lineage (NCBI taxonomy): Eukaryota > Metazoa > Chordata > Aves > Coraciiformes > Cerylidae > Megaceryle > Megaceryle maxima. The sequence continues at coordinate 2,991 of JANHGN010015744.1, forward strand.
GAAATAAAGTATCATTGCCATTTACTACCTGATTTCACATACTCACCAAAAGTGAGTTTAAAACACTAACAGAGCTCAGCAATACTGCAGCTTTAAATGACTACTCTAACACTTTAACTGTCCCTAGCATTAATTGTGGTCTAAAGGGAAAACAAGCTCTCTCATTTCATGCACAAAGGTAGAACAAATACTATTAAAAACTAGCGCCAGAGTTTTCTAGAGTATTAAATAAATCTCAGCTGAGGCAGGCTGTGATGTGTTGTGAAGGTCAAAGCTGATGTGAACAATGAACTAGCTAGTTGCATAGAAATAATGCAGCTGGATAAAGAAGTTGTGCCTATCAAACAGGGATATGAGCTGGAAAAACAACAACGACAACAACAACCCAGCCCACAGAAGATGCAAGAATCACAAAACAAGAGTCACCAACACCAGCCATAGCTTGAAAAGTATCAAGGACAGAACCAGTGAAGCGAATGATCTATCTTATAAATTAGACTTCAACTAGTGTAAAAGCAGCCAAAGTGAGAGCCCAATTGTTTTTGTAGCCTGTCGGAAATAATTTCAAACCTGACAGGATAGCACAGCTCGTAGTGTGATCTCACAGATTTCAGTGGTCACGCTGAGAGATAAGCAGAGAAGCACAGTAAAAACCCTGATAGCAAAAGCACTGCTGCCAGCTTTGCTGTACCAAGAAATTATCATTCACTCCAAACAGCAGATCGAGCGAGTGCTGAATGAATTCCCTTTCCTATTCTCCTCCCTCCTCTCACCCTCTTTCTTCCCCTTTCTCCTCCCTGGGAGGACATGAAATGTGTTTTATGGTATCAAAACCAGCTGATGCATCCAGTAACAGCAAACATCAAACAAAATTACACTATCATCAAGCTATCTTACAGTATCATTAGTGTCCTAAATTAAAGCAAAATGATTGCCCCAGATGACAGCAAACCACCCAGCACACAAACTAATAACACTTCAAGGAGGTTCTAGTGTTCCACCAGAGAAGGTGCCTTGCACTCGCTCTATAATGACATATATAATTAACTGACAAAGCTATTTCTTCAGGTACAGATGGCAGTGAACAAAGCTGTTCACTTCATGCACACAGAGACATGGTGTCCACTACCCACTCCTCAGCTCCTTGCCCCCACAGGGCTCTTCCAACCCACCTTAGAAAGGGTTCAGCTACATGCAGAGGGGAGAAGGGCAGGTCTCAGCAGCTCTGCAAGACCGTGCAACTGCTGCCTGGACAGAGTGGTGAGCACCAAGGGAAGCCCATGGTAAGCTGTGACATCTCTGCTGCTGTACAAACCCTCGAGTTTCCTCAAACGGTGCAGCACAAGGGACTGAAACAGCCCTGGTGTGGATGAAGAGGTGGTGGCAGAGGCACATGGTTGGGAGCATGGGACTCTTGGGTGAGGGATATTGTTGACTGCTTAAGCCATAAACTTCCACTCTGATAAAGCCTTCTCAGGCTATTGCCCTTTTTTTTGGAAGCTGCAGTTTGCTGAATGTTTCTGGTTTATGGGTCACATAAAAATCTTACATGATCTTTACGTAAACTAAGTAATTTTATGTGAAATAAATAATTTCCTCTGACATAACTTCATATACCTTGATTACTATCAGTGCTATTTGCATTTGTGGGATACTATGAGGTTCTGTGCAAGACAGAATCCCCAGAGAATAATATTCTCCTGGCAGAAACACTGAAGGTGGAGTTTGAATCCATTTAAAACACACGCTCAATCCTTAATAGATTGTGAGGAAAGTCCTACAAGAAAAAAAGCACCAAGCAGGGACTGCAGGGAACCAATTTCTTGTCTTCGTGTTGCTGCAGTTTCAACTGTCAGCAAATTACTTCATTAGCCTGTACTCACTGTCCCACTTGGAAAGCAGAGAGATTTTCTTTGGTCAACATATCTAATTCTACAGTAGCTGTTCAGGACAATAGTCATTTAAGAAATGCTTGCATTTCTGGAGCCTACCACAATTTGAGTCCAATATCCATTTGTCTGTCTAGCTACTATGATGTAAATAACAGCTGTGCTGCTGGGGCTCGTGGGCAACTAGGAGATGGAGTTCCATTCCATTTAGCTTTTTCTCAGTAAAGATGCTGAGCTGAAGCTTTCTTGCTTCATCCCAGGACCCCAGCACTGTCCCCTCAGTTCAGGTCAATCAATTTAGTGGTCTAATGCAGGTTTAATACCCCAGCCTTTTGTTGTGGGTTTGGTTTTTTTGGTTGGTTGGTTTTTCAGTGCTTTTATTATTTCTTCTTTCCCAGATCCTGCAAACACTTGTACTAACACAGCTAAAGGGATGGAAGATGAAGAGCATGAAGGAGGGAGTAGTTTTTCTTCCAAAATTACACCTTGCTTCTGGAAAAAAGTTCCTTGGCATAGGCAATACCATCTCCATTTTACAGTCAGGGAATGAAATCACAGAAGTATTAATTGATTTGCCCCAGGTCACACACAGAAGTCTGTGGCAGGGCCAGAAATTTGACATAGATCTCCCATTTCTCTGATCAGTGCCTTAATCATGAAATAATCACCAGAAGGTTGAATATTTAGGTTAACTGTAGAAGATTAAGGGCGGGTTTTGCTATGGTGTATAGAGAGAGAAATGGCAGCAATGCATTTCTCATTCCTGGAAATCTTAAGTTCATTTCCATGCTGAGAAGTGACTGGGGAAAAAAAATAAAAAGACACTGAGGTTCTCTGCTTATTCCCTCTCAGTTACTTTCATAGGAAATTTGGGTTTAATTCACAGTTCAAAGGAAGGTGTTTGCTCAATGCCAGCACAATCCAAACTCAATCAAGGACTGAAAAACCAAACTGAATTCTTTGACTCATGCATCATTAGTAGCCAGAAAATGTTTTCACAAATATTCCAAGAATCAAAGTTCTAGAAGAAAGATTAAAAAACTGTCCAATTTGTTGTGATTTCACCTGCTCCTGTTGATGGCATAACATTGCCCAAAACCTGGAGGCCTAGTTTCTTCCAAACTTACTCAGAAGAATTTTCTCCTTAATTTCAAAGTCAATTCAAGCTATCTAATTTCCAAGATAGCTACCTTCTATCATACCTAAATATTAATACTGGTAATAGAATAATAATGTTCCTTCTCACTTGGTTTTAGGCAATTAAATAATTTTATTAATCCTAATAGAATAAGAATTATTTCACTTGCCCATTTCACTTTCTCTTTATGTGACAGATCCTCCTGATCACAATCTTTCACCAGCTTGCAGTCTGCTGTCCTACAGGTGCCAGCCAGGCAAGAGCAGCTCTGCTCAAGCACAGATGTGGGGTGGAGGGTGAGGCTTGTGGACTTCTTTCTCCACAACCACAGCTGCAGTAGGTAGCTCTCCATCTCACCAGCATTCTCCTCACTCAGCCCACGGTCCCATGCCTGCTGGAGCAGCTGGCCTTTTCCCCTAAGGGAGGGGGCAAAGGGGTGTGATGCTGCTGAGAATAGGGCTTCTAGCAGTGGGATGTTTGGTCAAGCCCAGGTTTAGCTTATCCAGCACTGGTAGGCCTCCAATCCCATCAGGACATAAAATGATCACGTGGTGTAAAGCTCTCTCCCTTTTTCAGATCTTAAAAAAACCCACCCACCCAGTGCTCTTAAAGTGGCCCAAAATTACATCCCTCTGAGTCCAGCCACCACATTCTCTGGTTTCTCCTTCAAATACTAGATAAATTTATTTGTTGTTCTGCTCTCTATTCCAAGTTATGAAGATAAAAATGAGTGCAGGTCTCAAGCTACTGAATGGGAGCATCAGTGGCTTTGGATTTTTTTGGGGACTATCCACAGACAAACTCTTGGGAACATTTACATCAGAGAGAGCGCTGAGATTTTAGCTTATTCCACAGTCTGAGGTCTTGTGTTCGCACAAACAGGCAGCACAGTGGGACAAATCCTCCCTCATCTCTAAGAGCTATGTACTGCTCACATCCCACGTAAACCCCACCTTGAAAGGCTCCATATCTGGCTGGAATTCACTGCAGGGGAGTGTTTCTGCTCTACTGCTATCACCTCTCTATTACTACACAACTTTCCCCTCCCCCTGCATTTTGAAAGAGTTCTCAAGTTGCTTTTGCAAAATAAATACTAAGAGTGCAGGATGACAACAAAATCTAAAGGTTAGGAAGGTTCAATAAAATACGAGAGCTGTAATAATACAGTAGGAGTATTGCAGTTGTGGAGTATCTTTCAACAGGGATCGTAGAAGAAAGCATTAATTAAGCTTCAATCATTTAACCTCTGAGGTAGGTAATATTACTGTACTCACTTCACTAATGAGTAAACAGAAGCCTTGGCATGTTACAAACATTGTCTGAAGTTACCCAGCAAGTCAGAAGAAAGGTAAGAGAAGTAATGAAATTAACAGCAGCAATAAATATTTCTAGCATGACATAATGCAAATTCTCTTCCCTACTTCCAGCAGTTAACATCACTCTGTTTCCCAAATTATGATATTTTTATACATATAACCCCCAGGTTAACCATCTTCCTGCCAGGATTTAGGAGCAGCTCAGGCTGCACTTGTAGCTAAGGGCATGTATTCCAGTTTTCCCCTTCGTTTACCCCACTGACTCCCTTCTCCCCACTCTGCTTTGTCTTACTCAGTAACCTTCTTGCTTCTGAACAAGCAGCCAAGGCTGAAGGTGGTCACTTTCAAGTGAGGATACCTTTGTGGGGCTGCAGGTTTCCAAAAGGTTCATTTTAATGCCTGAAAATATGGCAACAGATTGTCAACTGCCTTTTAGCAAGGTCAAAACTGCAGCACCATCTATAGAGAGCCTCTATATGCATTTTACATGCTTAATCTACACAGTCTCCTCTTGGGATCAAGTCAAATTCAGGGAAGTCTCTTCCCAGGAGGAGGCAAACAAGCACTGGTTTCCAAACAGACCAGCTTCACACAAAATTTTCTCAATCCCTTCCTAGAGAAAATAGAAGAAACAGGGCTTCACACACACAAGGAGAATTAGGATGGACAACTGTATCTACGGTGGGAAAAAACCCAACCACCTCATCTTTATAGCCTGGACTTTTGGGGATCAAATATAAGCCTCTTACTCAAGACCTCAAGTGGCTCCAGCCAGCTGTGGCGTAATGAAGGAGGGAGACAAAAAGTCACCCCAAGGCTGACTTGTCCGTGGGCAAGTCGCTGCACTTTGACAGCAGCAGCACAGATGATGCTTCTTACCTGGGGCAAGACACTGAGATGCAAAATCAGCCAGCCTCACACACCTTACAGAAGTCTACAACATAGAAATGCTAGCAGGAATACTAAAGGAGGGAGGCAACAAAACAAAAGTGATCAAGGATCTGGCCCACAATCATTTAAAGCCTTTTGGGGGGGGATTCATTTCTGTCATAACCAGTGATGTTTCCTTTCCTTCTCATTTAGATTCAAGAGCCATGACAAAAGTCTGCAGCTCCCCCTCTCTCCCATTTATTCCAAGGCATAATGTAGTAATTATACTTACATTTTTAAAGGTAGACATCTCTCCATAGGCCCTATCAACCTGTGGCCTCACGATTATAATTACTTGATCTACAGACTGCTAATTTTTTATCTTCCATAGAAATAAAATAGCACAGGAATAGGACACAGGGAAATGCAGAGAAGTTGCAGACAGACACCAGCTAATGTTTCCCTAATGACTACTGTATATGACAGGAAATCTGAAGATCGGGGGTGGCAGAAAATGCATTACTTTACTCTTATTTTTAACTCATTTCCTATTTCTTAACATGTCAACAGATTCAGTAAAAGGGGTTCAATTTCCAGGTGGCTTCCCGGGCTATAAGCAACAAGAAAGCCATCCAAGTAGGTTTCTGTTTATTACTTTTCCAATTAGATTTGCATGGCATTGATGCTTACTCTCAGGAGTCTATTTGCAGTATTGAGAAAGGGTGTGAGTGAAATGAGGCCAAGTCCACGACAAGTTTCTGCTTAGCCTTGTTTTCCCTCAGCTGCTTATGACATTTCTGGTTTTCCAGCCTGTAAATGAGATGAAAACCAGGAAAAGCAAGACTTGGTAATAACAGTGCTTACCCCAACTGGAACAAACTGGTCCAAAACAGCAAGGCTGGCTTTGATTACATCTACTAATCAAGCTGTGTTCGGAATTACTTGACTTAATGTTTCAGGAAACATTAATCTGCACAGGGAAAGCTTGGTTCTAAACACTGTATGATCCACTGACATTGGGTAAGGAGTTAAAGCACTTCATGTTTGGGGTTTTTTTGTGTTGTCCCTCCCCATCCCTGTCCCCCCCTTGTGGTAGTCTCATGTTCAGGGAGGGCTGACAGAGATAGTCGAAAAGCTGGTCAGTAAATGAGCATTTTTATCTTCTAGGTCAGTATGGTAACAGTACTAAATGAATTAAAAACGACAAATAAATCCCAGCAGTGAGTCAAAGCTGAGTGTAACTTACACAGGAGGTGGCTTTTTTGCCATGAACTTAAAGCACACTGAACTGACAGCATGTTTTTTAGTCTACTTCAGAGTTCAGTGAACTAGAAACATACTTTGCTTGCTAAGGACAACACAATGAAGTAGAAGTACAGTAATAATGAGGGTGGATTGGAATGGTGACTGCTTGGGGTAAATTCTAAGTTTTCAAGCACTGTTTCCTCAAAGTCTTCTAGAGAAAGACACATTAGATCTCAGGACTAACTATGCCACAGTGAATTACACAATTGCACACTGCATTCCAAAAATAAAATAAGCTGTGTAGTCCTGAAGCAGTTTGATTGGGAGTAGGGGGGGGGGTGGGGGGAGACTAAAGAAGCTCCTGGGATGTGTGTTGTCTTGTTTAAGTGACAGGGAAGTGCTGTGGTACTGCACAAAACTCCCTCCAACCGTCCAGCTGCTTCCCATTGTTGTCGGTTAGAGACACAAAGAGCTTGGGGAGGGAGGGGGGAAGACGTTTTGGGGAAAAATAATACTCATTGTGCAGGATAGATGAAGAAGTGCTTAAGACTAAACTTAGGTTTAACAGCACAACAAAAGTACAGGTAAAGTCTGGCTATCTGGAGATCGATCCAAATAAAGCTCCAGTGATCATTCTGACAGGTGTCTCAGCACCCACTTTCACATCTTTCAGAAACTTGGGTGCTAGTTCATCTTGTCATCAGCAAAGCTTATTTCTATAGATCAGAATTAGTTTCAAATATTTGACATAGGTATAGATTTGCTACTGAGAACACTGGTTTATATTCAGCTATCAATACATCCTAGGACTGCAATTGCCTTTTCCACAGGATCAGCCTGCTGGGTCTCAACCATCAATGTGACTGACTAACTATACACCCAATTCTTTCCCTTCTGTGGTGTTGCTAGATGATGAGCTCTAGCAAAAAGCATCTGGAATTGTCATTGCTTCCTGGGTGAACGACCAAGTGCTTTGTGCTACTGCTCATCTCTCACGTAACACTCTCCCTCCATTGCTCAAGACTCACATACTGCCTCTCTGGTATGGACACCAGTTCTCCTCAGCCTTGACAAGTTTCCCCGACATTAGGAAAACCTCAGCAAGTTTCATTAGTGCAATCCTACTTTTTATGATGTGATCAATCAAGAAAGTATTAAGTAAAAAGTGTCCTAAGAGAACAGGTTCCTGCAGGAACCTGTAACTTCAAGACATATCCTTTCAGCACAGTGTACTGTCATATTGCCTTTAACCTGTTCTGCCCCACCCCAAAGTTCTTGACCAAATCCTCCTTTTATGCCTCGGTAATTTTCCATCAGTGTGATATCAGCACTTAATGAAACTCCAGACAGACAAAAATCTCCTGCACTTTGTTCCTCTAAGAAAATCTTACCAACGAGTAATAGCAGCTTAGTGTGATAACAATTGGCATTGATAAACCTGGGGTGTTTTTCTCCCCTTTTCCATTTGCTTCCACACTTACTATTCTTTTCTCCAAAAGCACATCCCAGAGACTTGCACACTCCAAAGTAAAAGCACTAGACCTGTAGTTACTCAGATCCTTGTTTTAAAACCTCTCTGAAACAAAACTGACAAATCATGACCCCTTAGTTTTCAAGCTGCAGATTATAAAGAAACCATTTAGAGTAAACAGTATTTTCCAGGGCACAGTTCTAGAAATAAGCAGCATAGAAACCACTTTCCCAAAAGAGTCAATAGCTGTTAATAAAATTTAACTTAAATAACATAGCATACAATAACTTAAACTGAATCAAATCACTCTCTTTCTGGAAGAACTTTTCCCCTAGGTTCTATAGGTGAACAGCAACATCACACACAGATTAAGTGTGGCAAGACTAAAAATATGGTGCTGTTTACATATAGAAAAAAAGAAAAAAAACACGCCCAAAAAAACCAAGAAAAAAAGAAAAATACCTGACCTGGACCTCCTGAAATCCTTTGCTCTTTATGGCCAGCGATTATAAAAACAAACCAGCCCATTTCTGAGCTAAGCTATAGATAAAACTTTGTCTCCCCCCCACTTATTTCTACCTTGAAAATATCCCCACTTTCTTTGTTGCTTGTGAAGGGCTGACCAGCAGGGCTACCTTGGAGTGACTAATATATCACTGTAATCAAGGGCAGCTGCTATTCTGGTGGAGTTACCAAATTCTCTTCAGGTGCCCAGCTTCTAATTATCTCTAACTAGGAGCAACCTCCACCTTGTCTTCCTCCCCCAGCAACACAAGCGAGCATCAGGCAGCAGCACCAGCCTCCCTCTCCCACTCCCTGCACAATGAGATGCAATGTATTAAACATACAATGCATGTTCGACTAAGTGGAGCCAACGAGAGCTAAAGAGCTTGCAGCTGCTGGTACCACCTGTGTCCCTCAGCTTCCAGCCAGAACAATCTCCTCTCTGCAGTCCCTAGTTGTGGCGAGAGATAAAAGAGGCAGAAAGTGAGAGTGACATGTCTGGCTCGTGTCCTGCTCCGTCGTGAAGGAGCCAGTTGATCTGGAAAGCTTGCTCTCTCCCTCCCTCTGCAAATGTGGAGGATTGTGCCTCCTTTCCCCCCACAAGCACGCGAGCTGGAGGTGGCCAAGGATGAATTTCCCACTTACTCCTCTGTGGAGTATGCCCCGCGTGCTCGTTGTCATTTTTCACCTAAGTTCAATTTCATTACTTATCGTTGTTGGTTCTCCTGAGCCAGGAGGATTGCTGGGGGAGGGTGAACTTGGGCCGAGCAGGGAACAGACCTGGTGGGTAAACATGGTTTTGGCAGACTAAATGGAAATCTATCCTAAGGTCCATTTTATTTTAAGAGACATTTTTATAAAGGCTTTTGACAGAGAGCTGGGGTATTTTTTTTTACCCTCCTATTTTTTTTAATATGCTGTTTCTTTTTCCCTTGCCTGACCAAGTGGTGATATGGACGCCTTTCAAAGTTTGGAATTATCTGTGGGCTACTTCACTGCCTCAGGACAACTGGCGTCTGTTCAGGGATCAGAAAGACCATCGGTTGTTTGGATCTTTTTCCTTTCACATGGAGTTTTGTTTTGCTTTTTCCCTTTCCATGTATTTTGTTTCTGAGTTGGCTGTTTTGAATCGATGCCCATCTTGGGCCAGATTGTGCCATTAAAGCACTGGCCGGTATTGTAGCCTGGATGGAAAGCAGAGTTGGCAGAAATAGGCAGCCACATAGATTCTCACTAGATTACCACCAATATCAGTTATCAGCAATGAGAACCGAAGCTGTTCCTTAACAAAATTCCTGCTGCATCCTCAAACTAGACTCTGCTTTCTGCAAAACACTTTCTGCAGTTTCTCCACTCTTTTTTTTTTTTTTTTTTAGCTGACATCTCAAGCATGAGAGCTGGAGAAAATTCCCTCAGTCGAGCTGCAAGGACATCACCTGTACTATTATAATCGTGCCCCTTTTTTACTTCTCAGATCCAAGGTTTGTATCCCTCTCTTCGCCTTGCATCGTGTCAGAAAGTTACTGCCAGTGTGATAAAGACAGGATGCAACAGGCACAACGTAACATTTCTCCTTCTGGTCCAATGTAGAGCTGATTCCTTTTGTGTAAATTTAACATAAACTAGTGATCCATGTTACAAAGCTATTTGAGCTTTGTGGAATAAAGCCTGGGCTCTTAGAGCTATTGCAAAGCTCTGGTTATAACACTGTGGACTTCCTGTAGACCTACTTCTTCTTCCACCTAGCAATACTGTTCACAAACGTTGTGAGGATTGCTGGTGCTTGCCCAGTGTTTTTGAATCTACCACAGCACTGGCAGGGAGGATTTTCCCAGAATCTTCTTCTCTAACTAGTACCACTCTCTGAATTAAAATGTATTTCTCCCACAATTTAGAAGGAAAACAATTGGGTGAGGGACTGTGACACTTACTCCAGTCATTATAGTCCAGTCATTACAGTCCTATTCCTACATTATAGGACATATTCATAATACCCAAATCAATTTATCCAGTACAAGCGACAGGGTAGATGAGACTTTCTTTGCTTCTCTAAATTGCCATGTAGCAGAGCTCCCCCTCCTCGCTGACTAGATAAAGAGCCTGGGATTCCTCACCACCTCACTTAGTAGGTGACCGAAGCTGGTGGTACGAACACCCCGTGCTGTGCCACTGCCTGCTGACAGTGCTGCGTGTCATTCCACATTTGCTGTTACATGCTTTGTTCTCCTCCCTAAAATACTCAGCAAAACCTTCGGTGCCCCGAGAAGGGGGACCTGTGTTCATCAGCCTGATTGATTACCCCTGGTCTCGGAACAGAGGGAGCACGAGGGGTAACGCAGCAAACACTTTAGGGGACAATATAATTTGATATTCTTGCTAGTAAATATATCAAGCAGAAAGTGACCACGTTAAACAAACAGCCTGCTCTGTATCTATACCATGAGTTCTGCTAGTAAAGAAAGAGTAAAAAAGTTGACCCTCCAGCTTTCCCTGTTGTCCTACGGCAGCTCCCAGCATTTGATTTTGTGTTTGCACTGTAGCTCATTCTTTTCAATCATTGCAAAACTGGCATTAGACCAATTTCATTTCTCTTGGACTGCTTCTTGCTTATCCTCTGTATGCACTGATGGCCCAGTCCTATAATGTGACAGATGCTGTCCTGGAGCAGACAAAAATTGAACAGCATTGCCCTGCACCTTCCAGGAATGAACCAAAAGGCAGCCCATACTTTTCCAAATGTTGCTGAGATATTACTTCTCTCTCCTATCTTGGCTTTTTGTCTTTAATATTTTTTTTTCCAGGCATTGAACACATATATCATTGCAACAGCATGTTGCAACTGATACTGTTAAGTCTACCAGAAAGTGTTTATTTTCTTTAAGAACAATTGGGTCTTCATTTTAACTGTGTTCCTCCACTCCTTTTACAAATATACTATTTATACAAGCCATTAAGGGAAGCAGATATCCTTCTGTCCATATTTCTGTGCAAACATGGTTTGCATGTTCAAATTCAGATGTGTTTACGAGCTCATGAGAGAGAAAATATTAATGTGCAAAGTTGGGTGTAACTCAACAAACCACATTACTGCTCCTTTGAAAATGCGATGCAGCATTTCAAATACTGTTGACATGTTAAATTAAGAAATGTTTAAAAGTATTTAACATTTCAAATATCTTTATTTTCCCTATTTAGCATATGAAATTATAGATTCAAAACTTAAATTAAAGGTGCTCATATTGCCATCTCCTATGAAACAAGCTGGGGGGGGTGGTATAGTGATTTTTACAGCGGGCTGCATAAAAATGATTTTTCAATAGCTCTGTTGTGTTGAGCTTGACTAAGAAGTGGCAATAATTGTCATTAGTTACTCACTAAGCAGTGTTTGGGCAGAATGTTAACGTTGTTTTCAAATCACTCCAGCTTAATTATTTTTCACTGTAATAATGTTAACACTGACATTCTATGGAGCTGTTGCCTTGATGGTTTAGTTATAAAAGACTTGGGTCTTTGTTTTGTGAGTGTGTGTGCAAATGTGCTCTTACTCGTTCATAGAATCATAGAATGGTAGGGGTTGGAAGGGACCTCTGAAGATCACTGAGTCCAACTCCCCTGCCAACTCAGGAACACCCAGGGCAGGCCACACAGGAACAGATCCAGGCGAGGCTTGAAAGTCTCCAGAGAATGAGACTCCACAACCTCCCTGGGCAGCCTGTTCCAGGCTTTGTCACTCTCACAGTGAAGAAGCTTTTCCTCATGTTGAGGTGGATCTTCCCATGTTTCACCTTGTGACCGTTGCCTCTCATCCTGTCACAGGGCACAGCTGAAAAGAGCCTGGCCCCTTCTCCTTGACCCCCACCCTGCAGATACTTGTGAACATTCATCAGCTCCCCTCTCAGGCTTCTCTTCTCCAGGCGAAACAACCCCGGGGCTCTCAGCCTTTCCTCATGAGAGATGTTCCAGTCCCTTCATCATCTTTGTAGCCTCCGTTGGACTCTCTCCAGTATTTCCCCGTCCCTCTTGAACTGGGGAGACCAGAACTGGACACAATACTCCAGGTGAGGTCTCACCAGGGCAGAGTGGGAGGGGAACCTCCCTTGACCTGCTGGCCACACTCTTCTCTATGCACCCCAGGATACCACTGGCCTTCCTGGCCCCAAGGGCACATTGCTGTCCCATGGAGAACTTTTTGTCCACCAGGATGCCAAGGCCCCTCTCCATGGGGCTGCTTTCTAGCAGGTTTACCCTAACCTGTACTGGTGCATGGTGTTTTCCTCCCCAGCTGTAGGACTCTTGCCCTGCTTCCAGATTTTCTTCTAACCATTTGTCTATGTGCCGTAATGGCCAAGTTAACAAGGTCTCATTTTAACTTTTTGTGTTTCTTTGTGAAAAACTTCCTTTTTCACAGGAGGGAGGGACCTGGATAGCTACTATTCCACAAAAGCTTAAATGATGGATCCAGGTAACTGGGAAGAGGTTGGTGGATGGAGCAATGTTTTGTCCAGTATGCTGGTGATTACAGTGGTGGTGCATTGAAATCACACATCGTTACTGCTTCTCAGACAGCATTTTCCTGTCCTCTCCACAGAGACTCTCCTAGCAGAGGAAAAACGGAGAGAACCTCTGACATGACTCTTGCTTTCCACCTAAGCCAGCTGCAGAAACCCTCAAGCTGATTTTAATCTTACGCCTTAATAAAAAGGTACATGGCAAACAGAGATGGAGAACAAACGTTTCAGAGCACTTCAGTAATTCAGGAGTGTAAGTCCTGCTGATTTGCCAAGTGTGCAAACCCCACAACTAAACTTAGAGCAACCTGGATCATGGCAGAGATTTTCCACATCGATATTATTTTCGTAAGTTGCCTAGAGGAAGTGCAAACAGCACGATACAAAACCGTACAATTTGTTCATGCAAACAGAAAATTCTCCGTTCTGCCAAAGATTCGTAACACATGAATCTTTCTGTTACTCCTGCCAGTTCCTTGTATTGATTTCCGTACGGCATTAATCAGTTTATGTGTGTTGTTTCACTTGGATTTTAAAAAGTTGGACTGAATTCTACTGTGTTTTATTTTTACATGCATTAAGTATATTCATTTCCAGACTGGATTTGCAACAAGTACCTAAAGATGCAAGAAACAGAAGAGACTGCTGTAAATGCTGTTTAGTGCAGTCAGGGCTAGATACAGGTATGTGTGAGTAAGCAATTATCACATTTAGCTATATTGTGCTATATTCTCAAGGTGAAAGGGCAGGGGGAAGCAGCATTTTCATGTCATTACCAAAGCTGCGTTACAGCAAAAGTGTTCATTCATTAGAGTGCACACTGAGCTACTGCTGTAAAAAGACTGGGAAGCAATAACAGGTTATTTTGACAGTATAGTGGCGTAATCAGAAACAAAGATTTGTTGTGTGGCAATTCTCATTTGTAGTAGCCATTTTCTGCTGAACTGATCTTGCAGTTTTAAAAAGTGCTTTTCTGGGGGGGAGTTGTATTTAAGACACCTGCAAAGCAGACAGCAAAGTTCCATCTTCATGTGGGGAAATGCACGTGGAGAAAAAAGAAATGAGGAGAAAGAGGCACACCAAGATAATGATATGGATCCTAGACCTGATTCACTGCAGTAGCATTCCAGCAAAGTAATTCAAAAGATGCTAAGCCAGCATTATATTGGAAGAGATTCACACTGGTAAATCAGGACTTCTTTTGGCATGCTCGTGTGCAAAAGGGAAATTTGGTCATTGGATTCTCCTCTCACTTTCACAGCATAAATCAGCAGTAATTCCACTGAAATCGGTGGAGTTAAGCCAGGTTAGAACGAAGGGAAGATGAGAATCAGATTCGCAAAGCACAGTTTGCTGTGATTTAGCAGACAAACAACTGCCTTATAATCTGTTTACTAACAATGGATGAAATATGCAAATTGTCCTTTTGGAAAGCAACCATGAAAACTGAGCTTCACAAAAGCAAAATGAGGGGTGGGAACGTTCTTAGTTCCAGACATTCGCATCCGTAGTCTGAGGTTTGATACACAAACACCGTCCCGGCGAGAAGAAAACTGCCAAGTCTTCACAACGCGTGCAGAAGTGAGGTAGATTATAACAAGATGTGAGGCCACGATTTGGAATGGCAAACCTCCCTCACAGACACTGGGATAATCCAGCAATCAGGCTCCAAACAACGTCCCTCCGAGCAAAACCAGGCAGGCCGACCATGGCATTTCACAGCGTGGGCTGCACCCGACATCTACTGCAGAGCCGTGCAAATGTGTCTGGGTCCAGGTGCTCCCAGCACCTGATGGTCTCCAGCAGGAAATGTTCACAGAAAAAAATTCCCCTTTATGAAACCACTGACAATTTTAAATGACTGCAACTGAGGACCCCAGTGTGTTAAGCGACTGAGTAAGAGATCCCAAAATAATAAGGTAATAAGGTGACAGTGAAATGCTTTTGTGTTCACTTACCCAGGGAAGAGACAGGAAGAGTTAACTTCTGTTGGCGCTGAGCAAATGCTCATTCTGGGCTTCAGGATGCAGTTGCGTATAGCCCGGTGGAAGCGCACATTGTAAGGAGAGAGATTATTTCCTTATGCTAAGTCTTTGAGATTTCCTTCTTTGGGATTTCTTTTAATTGTTTTCATTCTGGTCCAGGCTTAATGCAGATAGCGGTGCTACCTGTGAGGAGCCATCTGCATTATGACACTGAAGATCAGATTTACTGTGCAGGACACGCAGCCCATGGAGAGACTGGGATTCCTGTCAGCCATATCCTAAAGCATTTCCTGAGGAGAACTCCAGATACCACAGGAGCTCACAGTGAAGGAGGCCAGAGCTTATCTTTTCCCAGCAAGCCTAAGGGCTGATGACCTCCTATCTCCAATTCCTGACTTCTGCTGTTTTCTAACAGATTTGGGAAGGGCAGCCTCACAGTTTGAGATAACACAAGGACAGACTCAGGAGGAGCTGACAGTGGTTCATGGGGTCTGTTTGGTGGTGCCCATGACTCAACAGCTCACACAGCCTCAAATTTTACACAACTGGCTGTAAAATGAGTATGAGGGAAACCAAAAACCCGCTGTCACAACAGGTTCTGGAGCTCTATTGCCCAGAAGAGGGCAGACCTACAGTATTTTTCCTTACACAGTGGCATTCCCGCAGATCTGCTTCCCTTTCTTTTTCTGCTGCGTGGGCTGGGGAAATTAAAAGCAATGCAAAAATACAAACAACCACAACTCTAGGGAAAAAAAAAAAACAACTTAGGCAGTTGTCTCCGTCCACGTGCTCAATTCTTTACCATTTTAACCAGCCAAAGTTGTCAGGCAAGTCCATTTTTCTGTCCACCTACTGATCGTTGTGATCGGTTGGTGGACAAAAGTCAGGAGATGTGATCTAGTTCCATTTCACTACTGTAGATCAAGATAAGAGGCCTGCCCCGACTAAAAGCCTAAACCTTATGACATAAAATCTAGTTTTAATAAAGTTCTCCATTTCCCCCTTAATTAAAATGAAAACAATCATCTGACTTTCAACTTCCAATTATTTTTCTCCCTACTTTCTCCCCATTTTTCTTTCTGCTCCCCTCTCAACTGATTGAAAAAGATGACCTGACTATATGATGATTCATGTATTATTGATCAAAGAATATCTAACTCTCCAAAATAAATATTTTAACTGATGTTTCTATTTCACTGGAAGTGCACAGCAAAAAATACAGTGAATTCTTGACCATTTGAGCCTAAGAATCATAGTATCAATGTTAACTATGAGGATACCAAGGAACACGCAACTACAGAATAACATCTTTGTGAATACAGGTCTTAAAAACACCTCTTCAAGAAGCACTTCTCCAGTATTCTTAGTTTCCAAGTATTTTTACCTTCTGTCTCAGACTTATGTCTGTTATAATATGACACCATTTTTTTTTTTTTGCTTTTAAACAAGCAGAAATTCTGTGCTGGTAGTGAAATCTGAGGTTATCAGGTTTTATATCTCTTTCCTTTTTTGCAGTTGTTCTTACTGTTGATGGCCACTGTTCATCAGTCAGCCCTCTTTGGCTCTTGCAGTCTGCTTAAGGCAAAGTGTTACTGGGGTAGAGAGCACCAGGGGTGTGGGATTGGTGGCTGGGTCTTCCCGCAGGCAGTCTGATCCAAATAGACCTCCAGCACAAGGAAATGTGGCACGGGGAAGGAAAGCTCCTCGAGGTTCACTGGTCCTTGATCACAGAATGGTAAGGATTGAAAGAAACCTCTGGAGATGATCTAGTCATTTGGGCGTTTGGTAAGGATTGAAGGAAACCTCTGGAGATGATCTAGTCATTTGGGCGTTTGGTAAGGATTGAAGGAAACCTCTGGAGATGATCTAGTCATTTGGGCGTTGGACTCAAAGATCTCCAAGGTCCCTTCCAACTCCTGACACCCTGTCGTCTAGTCATAGATTCCCAGAACAGGGTGCCCAGAACCACATCCAGGCAGGATTTGAAAATCTCCAGAGTAGGAGATTCCCCAACCTCTCCAGGCAGCCTGGGCCAGGCTCTGGCACCCTCACAGGAAACAGTTCCTCCTGTTCAGATAGAACGTCCTGGGTTCCAGTTTGTGCCCGTTGCCCCTTGTCCTGTCACTGGGCACCACTGAAAAAAGCCTGGCCCCAGCCTCTTGACACTCACTTTTTAGCTATTGAAAAGCAGTGAGCAGGTCCCCTCTCAGTAATCTTCTCTCCAGACTAAACTGCCCCAGGGCTCTCAGCCTTAACTTGTATTTGATACTGATCTCCCTCTCCTTTCACACACCTTTACTCAAACATCATCTTAAAACTAAGCAGAATCTGGCATAAAATATCTGATATAAACCTAGACTTGCTTATGTACACTCACCACAGACAAGATTATTGCAGTTTGGTCATCATCAGGATTCCCTTGAAGTTGGATGGAAAGCTGCTGTGGTTGCAGAAGGTGGCCACTGCTTCACTGTTCAGACAGGTGTGTATGAATCAGACCTGCGCTCTTTTAGGCCGGCCGCAAATATTCTGCCTCACTAATGCATTCAAATTTAAAAGGTGAGGGCAAAGTACACACAGGACTATCCTCGTTCCTATGTCACATCAAAGCACTTGAAGACAGGTGAGTTGTTTCTACTCCCTGCTCCAAGCTTAGCACAGACCAGGACCTTGTTGATGAGCTTCACTGCTGCATTCTCTCTCCAGGAAAAAGAAGGATGCTGCAGGTCAGCAGCAGCGTGGCAGACCTTCTGTGTCAGAACACATCAGGACTCTACCAAATGAAAGAGGGGATTAGAAATGTAAAACGTACCACAAATGGTGCGGAGAGAATGAATAGGTAACAATTATCATTATTTCTCACTCCGCAAGAAAATGAAATTATTATGGGCTGTTTCAAGTTAACAGAAGGAAATACTTTCTCATTTAACATGTAATTAAAGTATGGAGTTGCTTCTGGAAGTTTTGGAGTAAAAAAGAATAAAAGGCCTAAAAGAACAATTAGATGTGTGTGTAGAAGAAAAGTCCATTAGGACTATTAAACAAAATGTGCTGTCTTCTCTGGTTCTGGAAGGCTTCTGAGTGCCTAATGACCTTAAGGTGACAAGTTCCAACACAGATATTCAAACAATAATTTAGAATAAAATCTCCCAAAAAGGAAACAGTCTTTTCAACAAAACCAGCCCAACCACCATCTCCCCAAATTTGTTTATGAAAGCTATCTGAGGTAATGCTCGAAACTGAACCTAGACCCTTCAGAGTGCAGTTCAAGGAAGGAAAACATTTATCAAATAGCAGTGAATTCTGGCCTTTAAACATCTTCCAGAAAACTAAAACTAAACAAATCTCCCAACTACTTCAGTCAAAGAGCCATTGTCGATCCAGATTTTTTGACAGAAATTGTTAAATAGTTTTATTCACAGCTCACCGTGTCTTCAAAGCAACAGACGCAGTGTTAGAAGATTAAATGTTTAGGAATATCCCTTTTAAAACTTAAAATGACCTAAGCATAGCCTAATTCAGCCCCAGGTATAGCGGCTGTTGCCTCAGAGGCTCCGCAGTGTAAACCTTCCTCCAGTTGAAAGATCTGCACCTGCCAACACTTCCACAGCGTAGGACTCGTCCCTCCTCATAGGATGGGGAGCCCCTGGTTTCCCCATCCCTCAGAGGGCAGAACGGGTAAGAAGAAGTGAGCAGCATTTTCAGAAGCGGTGGTTAAACATCCATGAAATTCAATAGGGGCAAACGTGAGCATCAGCGAGATGCTCGTTTAGAACCTTCCTCTATTCTTGGCTGTGCTACAGAGGCAGAGCTTGAGGACTGACTAGCTCCGTATTTAGAGACAGACTGGACTGAACAGTGGGGACACCTGACCTCGGGCCACACACATCCTCCCATCGCTTGGGTCCCAGATGATCTCTGGACACCAAGCAATCACTTTTCCTAAAACCCCGGTCTCACCCCTCCCCAAAATGATCTCAGCTCTTCCCAAGGCATCACCCTCAGGGAATCAAAGAATGTCTGACAAGTTCTCAAGACGCACATCCGGCAGAAACAGGACACCTTTTATTATCTCCATGCCAGGAACCTGATTTTGTCAACTTCACGCTGTATAGAAAAAGCCTCTGCTCTCTGCTTTCCCAGTGCTCTGGGGAACCCATGTGAATCATTTTAAACAAGGGAAATGCCACTGGGAATGTTGTTTTATTTGGGAATGCTAAACTTTGAAACACATCCATGAAGTGCATTTTATAATTAACAATATTTAATATTTTTATGCACACGCAGGCACATATGTACGTATGTATGCATGCATTCTGGATTAAAATAAGGAGGAAAAAATACATCTGAGATTCATGCATCACTTGAAGGAAAAGTTAAAGTGCCTTAATAAATATCTCTGGACAAAGGTGATAAGAGTAGGCAATCCTCTGATGTCTTTGGTGCAGGCCCACAGGACATGTGAGCGAGAGATGTGCACTCTATGCACAGAAATTATTCCACTTATCAGCTCTACACCCTCTGTGTGACACGAGAATTGGATAACAGGAATAGTTTTGGAAAACTCTAAAATGTGTCAATGTTTACAAAATGCCCACCTGGTTTTTTAGAGGAATGGGGAAGCTAATAAGCTGTAAAAATAATAAAATTTTTAAAAGGCAAAAAGAACAAGGACAATACATGATGAGAATTTAGGGTGAGTTCATCTGTGATTTTACAACAGATTGCTTGAACCTTCGCGGTCTTCTGGGCCTTTTTGATGCCACCTCATCACTACACAAACCTAGTTCATTCTCTTTGAACAACATCACTTTGAGTCACTCGTCTCAGAAAGTTTACAGCGATGTCTCAGAGGCTGCTGGTACAACAGTGGGATTCTCAAAAGAACGATTTCCAGCGCAGTGTGCAGGGGAATTACTCTGTTTCCCAGCTGGAATTGTTGGCCCCTTCTTTTGTGTTTTGTGTTACTCTTTATGGTGATTTTTTGATGTAACAAACAAATCGAATTCTTTGTGAAAAATAAATTATAAATGGGAGTTATCTGAGCTGTCTGCACAGCATTTGTTTTATCTTCCAGCATATCGCTGAGACTGGCGCTAAGAAAGGGGGTGTTTGCCAACTGTCACCACAAAGTGGTTTCTGAGCTGTGGCCTTATTGCTGGATCTCAAGTGCTGTTGCATAAAAAATATTAGCAAAAGCTGATCTTTTACAGATGACTGATACATACTAAGGATGAGGAAAAGGTTTCTGAGACTTTTTTTTAATGCTAGCTTTTCTTTTGAACAGATGATTCTACGCTGAAAAATCTAAGTGAGCATATTTTTGTTTTAGAGATCTCAGCAAACACCTCCCACTAGCCCAGGTTGCTCAAAGCCCCCTCCAACCTGCTCTTGAACACAGCCACTGATGGAGCATCCACAGCTTCCCTGGGCAACCTGTGCCAACGTCTCACCACCCTCAGAGTGGAGAATTTCCTAATTTCTAATCTAAATCTCCCCTTTCCCAGTTTGAAGCCATCACCCCTCATCCTGTCACTACAAGCCCTTGTAAAAAGTCCCTACCCAGCTTTCTTGTAGTCTTGTCTGATGCAGGTTGGAGAGAACAGAGTGATAACTTTCCTCTATAGTTCTTCACCAATAGTAGTCTGTGTCCTCCTTATTATCCAGATGAAAGGAACAAACCAGTACATTTTATTTTAGGAATAAAGTTACTATAAAATACATAGGTTTGAAAAGAAAAGATTAAAAAAAAAAGAAAAAAAATCAAACTCCTACCCTGACAGTGACCGTATTCTTTTATTCTCCTGCTGTATCAGGAATTTTCAGCAGTGAGAATTCATATTTCTTCTCATTCTGTGAAATAGAAAAGGCTTACAATTCTGTGAAATGTAATGTACAGGTTTAATAGGATTGTACTCTTGCCTAATGTCACAGTAACAAATAAATGCAATAGAAAATTGCTGACACAATAGAAAACTGCTAGTTCAACACAAATGAGTCTCTGTAAATAAATCTGAAGTAATTTCTCTATACATCTTTGCTACTGCTTTAAGCTCTGCTTACAGTCAGGAGCTGGCACGGCATTAAAGGGGAGGGATCTTATATCAACCTCCTCAGTGTGTTCCAGCATATTGCAACTCAAGGAGAGTCGCTCGATGGTTGGGCTCAGAAACACCTTCCTTAGGCACGAACACCCCGTGCAGCCCTATATGAAAAAGCTCAGCATGGCACATGGTGAACTGGTGGAAATGGGATTGTGAAGGGACACAATGGTACTCCCAGGCACTTGGCAGGGGTCACGTATTTGGATCCAGAGCTGTTGCAACACCATTAGCACCACATACCCTGGGTATAAGAAATGAAAGCAACTCCTCACCTCCCCATCATCAGTTTTGGGCTCTTTCTGTCACCATTTCCTTACTGGCACAGGCTTTCTTCTGACTAGCAGGTCTGGTGACAATTACATTGAGAAAATACACATTAGCCCTATCCCAACCATCTTCCATCCTGCTGGTGTTGGGTCTTCGCAGTGTAAGACAGTACTACTCCTTTCCCACTACCAGTTTTAACATGACAACACCTCTTCCAGTGTGACCACTCAAAGGGAGAGCATAACATGCAGCTGACAGACTGTTACGAGACCATAAGTGAGCCCCGTCGTGAGTACAAATAAACAGCAAACCACCAAAACTCAACAGTGAATACAGTGGCAGTTGTTGGTATGAAATTCTGATGGATAAAGCAGCTAAGCCTCATACCAGTTATTTTGTTATCAACTATATCACGTAGTCAGAGATTGCCTCCTGATACTCAAAAGTGTGGTAATTGTTTTGGTCAAGAGAATCTGCTTATTTAGTGCTATCCCAGCTTTACTTCTCTGGAGGGTTGACCTTGGCCAGATTGTCACCCCGCTGCTCTCTCATACCCCCTTCTCAACAGGGCAGAGGGAGGAAAATAAGGTGGAAAAGCTCACGGGTCAAGGTAAAGAGGGGGAGATCACTCACCCATTACCTTCATGGGGAAAACAGACTTGACTTGGGGAAAATTAATTTTATTTTCTGCCAACTAAAGTAGATTTGGATGGTGAGAAAACAAGACAAAAAGTAAAACGCCTTCACCCTTCTATCCCCCTTCTTATCTTCATTCCTTCATTCCCAGCTCCACCTGCCCCACCAGGGTCTCTCCAGGGAGCACCTCTTCCCCCTCCTTCTCCTACCTTGACACTCAGAAAGCTGTTTCTCACACTTTTTCCCCTCACTCCAGTGTTTTGCCAGTGTTTGCCCCTCAGCCCTGCTTTGCCCTTTCTTAAATAGGCTTAGGGAAGCCTCTTTAAGAGGTGCCCTGCTCATTGCTGAGGGGCTCAGCTGCGTGCCCTGTGGTGGGTCAGCTGGAACCCATGATCTGCTTCCAGTTAACGGCCACTACACGATACAACATGTAAGGAATAAGGAGCAGCAGGAGGACCTGGTCCTTGCAGTGTTTATGGACAAACTCCCTGGGTGGTTTGATTAGCTGAGGAGCAGATGCTATTTTTCCCTCCTTTCTTGATCTATTTTTGTTTGGAAAACTTGAAGCTGATTGCACATGTGCTTGAAGTTTAGGTATGTAGATTTGGGAAAAATCTAAACAAGTAAATGCAGTTCATGAATATTACCAAATAGGCACCAAATATTTATTTTAACCATTGGATTTCTGTGCACAAATGTTTAGCTGATGCAAACAAAGGGACTAAGTTGGTCAAATCTTCTTCAGGTTACAAAAGGAGTTTGTGTCTGTCCTGGTTTAATTATCTTCCTTGGTCCAGATGCCTTCATTGAGCTGCATCTGCAAAATATTTCTCAGTTGTGATATGACTAAATCCTTCCTATGATTTGGCCCCCTGGCCAAGATCTAGAGGAGCTGAACACCCACACTGCTCTTCCTTGGGTGAGAGTTGAGAGTGCTCAGCATCCTAAACCATTCTTATAGGCAGTTTTGCATATCTCAGTGCTGCAAGATTTCTCTAGAAACTTCTTTCTATAGAAGAAATTGCTTGTGGGATGCTCCTCAGCACACAAATATGCACACATATGTGTGTCCTCCATCTTTCATGGGGTGAGACCAGAAGGAACATAACTTCAATGTTAATTGCAGCAATAAATGAGCAAGAGGAAACAAGTGCTGGCAAAGGCATCTGAGAGGACTTTGTAAGCCTCAGATGGAGGGATCTTGGGAGTAGGATGACCAAGGACCCTCTCCTCTCTACAGAGGTCAGCAACCAGAGAGGAACCTTTACCAAGGAGAATCAAAGAGCACCCTATGGCATGTTACCTCCTGGTGAGCCCAATGCAATTATTTCTGACTGCATCTCCATCTTCTGGAGGACAAATATTAGGCCTGTCAGAAGGCAAGGCAGAGTGTGATCCAGGATCACAAACTATGACAACAGCATCAGAGCTGGCTTGTCAGCGAGAGTCTCAAGGTCATCTCACTCTTGAGTCACCATTTTGTGTGACTCAAGGGTCTATTGTTTCCATTGTACAGATGGATGCACACAGCCCATGTTTTGATGCCAGGAAGCAATGACTTTTCCCCCATAACAGTCTTTTTATTGTGGTGGGAAGGGTGGAAATATTTAATTGATATTTTAATAAAATAGATCATTCTGATATCAAAATATTAAGAATGCAGTTTTGTATGTTTTCCACATTGCACCAGGAAATAGAAAGATAACAGACCTTGGTTTTGTGTAGGGTTTTACTTTGGTATCTCCTGATTAGCCAAGTAGAAGAAGCTGCATTTTCTTTCCTCCCATGCTGAGTACACTGACCTGAGTGTGTACCTCTTTCCGACTGTCTGCACTGGAGTTCACACCGAGGAACTGATGTCAGGAGTGCTGGAAGCAGTCATATCTTTAAGGCTGGAATGAGTGATCTATCTACAAAATCAGATCACATCTCAAGAGAAGAATTATTCAACAAGAATCTTCATAAGTAAGAGAGAGAAATGAGAAGCCAACTGTTTTCTGATCATCCACTGGGGGATGTTTTTGCCTTTGTGACCGTAACTTTTGTCTCTTTTTCCAAAATGCTTCTTGAAAGAAAATCCTCCTTCTTCTCTTAATACTTCTCGATGCATTTTGCTATAGCCAGGATGGCATTATATAGTTTACCCAGATGGTCTGAATAATACTGAACAATTCCAGCCACGCTAATTGCAGACAATTTTGTTGAAGGAGTTGTTTCGTAGGGGGAGAGGAAAAAAAAAAACCCAAGTAACTCGTACCACTGATTTTGGTTTTGTTTTGTTGGGTTTTTTTTCCTTTCAGAAATAGACTTGGCAAAAAAATTGGGACAAGAATTTCAAAAGCAACCAGTAAATGGGGGGGAGCAATACCTCAAATAAAGAGGTGGTGTTTGACATCCTCAGAGAATGTGCTCATCCTGGAGGGATCCTGACTTGGCAGACATTTGAAATCATGGCTTAACACAATCAGGCAATGGCTTTTATGGGCAACATCATAGTAAACATCTACCCGGTCAGTGCCTACCCAGTTCTGTGTTACACATATTTAAGGCTCAAAATTGCTCCATTTTGTCAACAAAAAATGAAAATCTTCCATTTCTTCCAAAAGGTTCCTTTTTTACCTTTTTGTTTCTTTTTTTTTTTTTTTTTAAACCAGAGATCTCAATTTGGAAATATCTAGGGTACTGATATTTCAGACCTCATTTCCCACAGGAAACCAGTGGATTCCATAATTCATCGCAGCAGCTCAGCAAGAGGTGAAAACTGTCTGCAACGTAATCTGTTGAGGGAGAATCACGCAGCCAGAACAATGGCAGGATAAAGATCCAAAATATAACTCCCATGAGTACTCTGGAAGTATTTTTCAAATTAAAAAAAAAAAAAAAAATTTCAGTTTTCAATTTTTTGGTGAAAAGGCAACATATTCTAAAGAAGAGCTGCCTACTTCCATCCAGTCTGGTTAACTCCTGGGTAGCAGTGACAGGCAACACAGACACTGGCTCATTTGTCTGGGTAATGTCTGCACACACTAACATGACTTGTATTTTTTTTTTCTTCTGCAGTGCTGTGGCAGATGATGGCACATGTATCTTGTTAGCTGATATGAAACGTCATAGGAAAGACATAAAACTCCACTAAATTCTCCAACCTAGGTACTGTCCTGTTGGTAGCTTAACAGTAGTAAACAGAGGTCAGCATTAAAGTCTCTCTGATTTCATTTTCCACTTACCACATATTCTGTGGATCAATCATTGACTATGAGGCTCCACGGCCCCTTCCACAGGAGGAAGGATGACCTCATAGTTAGGGCATTAGACTTGAGTTTAAGAGATCTGGGTTCAATTTCCAGCTCTCCTATGAAATCTTGGGCAGATTATTTAATCGGTCGGGTCCTATCCCCCAGCTGGGAAGATGATAACACCTTTTTTGTCACTTTTGTGGTTCAATCACTTAGAAAGCACTTAAGAGCAGGAGCTGCCCTACAGCGGCTGTCGGCGCGTGGGGCTCAGCACTGCAGAAATCCAGCCCTGCTCGAGGAACCACCGCGAGCCCACAATAACAGCAAGGATAACCTATTTCCAGTGATGTTAACACACACGAGGTCGGCTCGAGCACACGGGAGGCAGGGCCACCGGCCGGAGAGGCGCAGGCAGCACCCCGAGGAAGCCGTGAGCCGGCCGTAGCTGCGCCATGAGTCGTGTCCTCGCTTCAGCCTGGCACAGCAGTTGTCAGAGCAGTGGCGGGCGGGGGCGATGCCACCTGGCACCTGCGGGCTGGGGAAGCCTGGCCGCCTGCTATCGGCACCCGTTACCCAGAGAGTGCTTGACTGACAGGAGCTGAGCAGCGTTTCACCCTGTGGGGCTCGTGACAGCCACAGTGTCTGTCAACACATTCTATCACTCTCTGCTTATGCAGACAATTTTTTTTTTCCTTTTTTTCCTTTCTCTCTTTTTTTTTTCCTGATGTATTCATCACTGGGCTGCAGACACCTAGTTAATCCATTTAGAACCTATCAGCTCTGTTCATCGGCTCATAAACCCATTACCTCGGAGGCGCTGTGCTCAGGGACACAGGTGCCAGACCAGTGCACAAAACCCAATTGAGTTATGTAGCAAGCGGCAAGGCCCTCGGATTCATGATTCTGCCTGCATGGGGAATTGCGCCCGTTATGTGGCAGCAGCCACTTTATTAAATATCGATTTAAATCACAGCCTTTAATCAAATCTGATAGAAGACCTTTCTCACCTCCTGTCTCTCCTCCCCCTCTCCGTGCCTTTCTCTGTGCTCCCCCCTCTTCCCCAGCCCTCCCCGGTCCCCTCCTGTCTCGCACGGGTCCGCCTGACGACAGCGAAGCTCAGGAATGAATAGTTAGCAAGTAGTTCAACAGCAAACCCTTATCAACAGTAATGAGGCATTTGCGATAATCGAGTGATGAAATGTAAATGGGCAGTAATGAGCACAATTACATCCGCTGGGGAACCATCAAAGCTGCTTCTTTCCTCGCAGATAGATGAGCTCCCTCGCCGCTGCTGCCCATCGCTGACTGCGCTCTGAGCATGGCGCAGATGTGGGGACCGGCGGGGAGGGAGGTGGCACGGGGAAGGAAAAGCAGGACCCAGGCGGTGCCTCGCCAAAGAAGCTCGTTGACAGCAGACAGGTAGCAGCCGGGCTCCGTCCCTGCTAATTCCACCTTTAATGGTTGGCCTTCGCCTCCTTCTCCCCCACCTTCTCCTCCCTCCTTCCTGGTCCTTAGGGATGATTTGATTTGCTGCAATGTTTGAAAACTGCCTCATTGTGCTAACAAGATTAACTTGAGCCTATGTCTGTTTGATACACTGGAAATGCGCAGGGTGACTCGGACTGGCTTTCAGCTGGAGCTGAAAGAGCCAAGAAATGGGACGGTTGCCAGGGAACGGGCCCGACAGCAGCTTATGTCATCCTCACCGGCGAGGGACCAGCCGGGATAAACACCGACACGTTCAGGAACAAGGGGGAAGTCGGCGCTTCCGTAATCCGACCAGGGAACATTGACAGATCAGATCCCAGGAACTGCTCACCCAGAAATAAACACATCAAACTGCATAAGCTGGCCCAGTTACTCCATTTATACTGGATAATCTGTGCGACTCAATAGCGCTAGAGAAAAGTCAAAGACCCAAGGTTAAAAAGTTGGGTTGCTGAGAAACCTGTGTGGAAAATACCCTCTGCCTGCTGGATGTTTCACCAAACGACTCTTGACTATTTCCTGGGTCTCACGAGATTTAACTGTTGCTTATAACCTAATTGTCAGTGCCCTTATTTGCCTGTTTTAAAGCCATGTTATTGATGGAGAATTATCACAGGAGTTTAAGAAGTGATTGGCTAAGGAAGGCTCATCAGCTGTGAATTGTGTTTTTTCCTTCCAGGTCATGGAAAGGCTGCTGGTATGCCTAAGCCCTGACATGATGGTCAAAGTTCTCTTTCTGAACATTTCCTTGCATTAAAACCCTCTTTAATTGTGCATTCATTGCATCACACGAAGAATTCCTGTGCAGACAAATCTCCTCCCTGCCA
Organism: Megaceryle maxima; assembly: GCA_024605025.1. Lineage (NCBI taxonomy): Eukaryota > Metazoa > Chordata > Aves > Coraciiformes > Cerylidae > Megaceryle > Megaceryle maxima. The sequence continues at coordinate 30,475 of JANHGN010015744.1, forward strand.
GATCACACAACTGAAAGCCAGGCTTTCAGAACATGTCACCTCATGGTAATGAATTCCACTGGTTACCTCTCATGCCAAGCAAGAAATACTTCCTTTCACTATGCTTTAATCTGCTGCCTTTTAATATCAGACAACATTCCTCACTTTTTGAGTCAGAAGTGGCTCCAAATGACCAATCATGGTGCAGGAACCACAAGAGCAAAGCAACCCAGATCCTGGCAAGTGCATCACATCAACTTGTCCGAGGACTAACTACATCAGTGATGAAGAGAGATGACCAATGCACAGGTTTAGGAAAGATCCCTGGGACAACTCAGCCTGGTGCCATAGTCCACCCACCTGCTCTCAAACCAGAAAGCAGCTCAAACCTGGACAATCAGATAGATCGAGATGGGTACCACTGCTGGCGGTCATAGAAGCCCTTCCTGATGTGCTAAGGAGTCACTTAACATTATGGAGTTCCATCACCCCCAATATCTGGGTGCTTTTAACAGCACTATTTTTGGCGCACGCCGCATGCAGAAATACACCATGATCTTTTAGTTATTAGAAATGCAATAGCTGTTAAGTTGTATTAGTTATTGACCTTAGTGGCAATAAACTGTAGCAAGAGTAGCCTACAGTAAACGCAGCTAAATCATCATCAGCTGGCACAACACAGGTATTTCTGACTGATTGTGCTACACTCTGTAAAATGCATTTGATCACAGTATATAAAAACGGGAGAGTGCTGTATACGAGTCCGAAAATGTACAGAGTTTAAAGACATACTCAACCAATTTATCATTTAACTTACGGCTTCGCAAAAGCTATTAAAAAACACTCTGAGCCTGCAGGCCACACATATGCTACAGCCCTGGAAACGTAAAGAAGTTCATTTGAATCCCTTAATAATGACCTTGACCTACGGAACAAGGTGTACTTATTGTCAACAATTCATCTCACTCTTGACCCTGGCAAAATGCCTAACCCTCGAATACTTACAGTGGGGGAGGAAAAGCTTGGGATTTTCTTTTTTTTTTCCTTTCCCCTGGTGAAATGGGCCAATTTTTTTCCCTGTTTAGCAAAATCTGGAACACAGATCATTAGAATGCTTTTGGCAGCTAATTTGAACATCAGTGACTCAACTTTGAGAAGGAAGCCTTTTTCTGCCCTAAAGAATCTCAGAGAGTTTTCAGACTACAGTAATTGAAAAATCCCTAAACACTCGCTCACAGAGGAGATACACATTACTGCAGGAACAGTCTACAAATTGTAAAGTATTCAATTTACATTCTCAGTACCTCAGGGCAGTTGTGAAGAATTTATATCTTCAGAAACCTTTGAACTAACAAAAGATAACATTTCACAGCAAAGTCTACTTGCATAAAAGTTTTTTAACTCCCTTCATTCTTATTCTGAAGGAAGTGTCTTTTGCACTTCAGGAACCAAGGCTCAACACAGGTATCCGAGATGTTAAAAAGGAGATGGAGATGGAAATAGAGGTGTTAAAAAAATTTTAATGGACATACTGCATCTCATTTTGAACAGGAGTTCATTATTCACCAGTCCACGCATGATGTATTCCTGCTCTGAACTTGATGTCTTTTTAAATGATACTTCGGTTTGATCAATGTGCAAAGATTCTTAGTTATATTAAGGCCCTTTATGCAAAGGGCTTTATAATGTGTGGGTAACGGGCACAGCTACCCCCTGGGTGAGGGCAAGAGGACCTTTTTTCTTCCCTGTGTGCATCAGCTGGGGCAGTGTGTAGTGCCATATCTAATGTGGTCAGCTGGCTACAGCACCCTGAGTCTTGGGGGGTTCTCTGCTGCAGAGGGTCATCCCAGCACACCCCCCCATCTACCCTCCCTGGCTCTGCCTGTCCCTTGGAGCAGAACCCTTTGGGATCCCCTCGGCAGCCTCCCACACAGCTCATTGCCCTGCCTGATAACACTGTGGTCACATCTCCCTGTGCCAGGGGCCAGTCCTGGCTGCAGAGCCCTGACACACTCATGACACTCCCAGTATAGGGGTGGGGATAGCCTCCCCCCCATCCCCAGCAGGGGTCGGAGGGTGGTGGGTCAGGAGCATCCCTGCTGCTGTGCAGGACCTGTTTGTTTTCCTTTTGTCGGTGTTTTTTTCCCCAGCAGCTGCCGGGTGAGGCCCATCCACCACCCACAACAGGAACCAGGGGCACCAGGGCACAGCCCAGCCCAGCCCTGCTTCCCAGGCCCGGCGAGGGCTGGAGGAGGGAGATCCTCAGCCACTCACCAGGCAGCAGCTGGGCTGAGAACGGCCACAGCTCATGCCAGCGATGGCAATCCCGGGGCCGGCTACACGGTCAGGTCCCCCCGCTGCGGGATGGCATTGGGATGGCACGATGGCTCCTCCGCAGCCCCCGCCGGCTGCCCCGGGGCTGGTCCCCGCTCCTGCGGCCGGTGGCAGCAGCCAGCCCGGGTCGAGGGACCCTTGCGCAGGAGGTGGGCGAGCTCAGCCAGGCTGAGCAGCGCCGAGACCAGCCCCACCACGAAGTAGAAGTGGATGAAGACGGTTTTCTCGGTGGGGCGGGAGACGAAGCAGTCGACGTGGTGCGGGCAAGGCCGCCGGTGGCAGACGAAGAGCGGCTGAACCCTGAAGCCGTAGAGCAGCGCCTGGCCCAAGAGGAAGCCCAGCTCGGCAGCGATCCGTGCCACCACGCTGCCCACGTAGAAGGGCTGGAGGCGGCGGGCGCGCTGGCCGGGGGCTTCCCCGCGCCCCGGTTTGGCCGCCTGGTGCACGGCGAAGATGACGAAGAGGGCGGCGGGGGCCGAGAGCACGACGACGTGGAAGACGAGGAAGCGGTAGTGGGAGATGGGGAAGGCAGCGTCGTAGCACACAGGTTTGCAGCCCGGCTGCTGCGTGTTGCAGACGAACTCCTCCTGCTCGTCCTCGAAGACGTCGCTGCCCACGGTGGCCAGGACCAGGATGCGGAAGAGGAGCATCACCACCAGCCAGAACCGGCCCACCATGGGTGAGTGCTCCTGCACCGCATCCAGCAGCGAGCTCAGGAAGCCCCACTCACCCATGGCCGTGCTGTGGGAGCAGAGTCAGCGCTGAGGGGATGTCGTGCCCACGAGGCTGGACCCCAGCAGGCAGCACGGCCCTTCCAGCTCACCACCCTCTGTGCCTATCCCAAATGCATCACACCATCCCTGCTCACAGGAGGGTCCCCAGGCAGTCCCAGCCCAGTTCACCTCTGTCACCAGTTTCCCCAGGTGTCTGCTGTGCTCCAGGGCTTGGTCCCCTAGAGATGGGTCCAAGGACACCAGCTGGGGCAGGATGAGCAGGTTCCCCAGCCTTAGTCTGCCCCAGACCCCCTGAGCCCCCCACAGCCCCAGTCCATCGGGTTCAGCCCCCAGTACCTGCGGAGGCTGCGGTCCCCAGTGTGCCAGCGCGGCTGGCGCCAGCTGTCCAGGGCTGTCCGGGACTGTCCGGTCCCTTGTCCGGCTGGGATGGGATGACGGTCCCACAGCCACGCCTGGAGTCCTTTTAAAGAGACAGAGCAGCCTCAGGGGCGCCCGGAGGGGAGGGAAGGGCTCGGCTCTGCCTGGGGGGGGCCTCAAGGGCAAACGCTGCCTCTGCCCAGGGTCCAGCAGCTGCCCAGGGTGCAGGTTGGGGCAGGAGGCAGCAGGCCCCCCATGCAGAAATTCTCTTGCGCCTCGGCCACCCCAAAGCCCCAGGGTCTCAGGGCACTGAGCTACAGCACTCAGCCCCCAGTGCTGGCATCATCCCTGGCAGAGCCCAGCTACATCTCCTGTATTTGATGCACCAGCTGCATTCAACCGTGCAGCAACAGCTCCTGCCCATGGCCTTGCCTGGGGCCGGGCTCTTCCCCATGGGCATGGTGCCCAGGGGGTGCTCAGGACCAGCACCAGCCCTCCCTGCTCCATGCTGCTCTGCCTGGGCTTTTGGGGTCATGGAGGGTCCCATGGACCATCCCTGGGTGCCCCTGGCTCTGCCATGTTCTGGCAGATGGAGCCCCGGGGGCCGTGCTGCCAGGCAGCTGCTTTTCAAAGCAACGCCAGGCTCTGCAAGAATCCTCTGTGGCATGGCCAGGGGCTCCTGCCAGCCCCGGCCCAGCACCGCTGCCCTTTGCCTGTGCCTCAAATGCCCTTTCTGGTTACGAGAGCAGAGCCCTGGCCGATGCAGGTTACTCCTGGGCCCTCCTCATCCCTTAAGGACGTGTGATGGCCATGGTCGGTTGCTGCCCAATGCCCCACAGCCCAGTTCCCCCTCCAGCAATGCTCAGCATCCCCAAGGCCCCTGTCAGGGAGATTTTGTGATGGAGAAAACTCTGTTGTAGACACCGTGGTGCACTCTGTGTGTGTGTTCATGGGCACACAGCTCTATGCGTACACTTGGGGTGGTGCCAGGGTTATGGGAGCAGCTACAGAGGTGACCCCAAGCAGTCCACGCGGCACGGCCATGGCCTCGCCCTTTGCTGCGTGAGTCGTGACAACAGATTCTCCGGGCGCACTTGCAGCAAGGAGTGCTGTAAATAGCTCAGCCCCTCGGCAGGGACGCGCCAGAGACACTCTCCAGAGCCCGGCAGTGGAAAATCTGACAGAGCTTTCCACACTTGACTGGGTTCCAGCAAAGCACCTCGGTGGCACCGATAGTGCCCGCGCCCGACTGCCACGCCACGGCCTGGGGGCCCCTGGGGTTTGCCGGTTGGTCCTGCAACAACCTGTGTGCAGTCAACCACCAGCCTGGGATGCAGAGGGAAGTGGGTGCTACCGCTGGGTCCTGCTTGTCGCCCAGTGCCAGCACAGCAGCCACCAACAGCTCCCATGATGGCATCAACCCTGCGTGGCCTATTTCAGCCATGTGCACGATGCTCCAGGGTGCTGAGCACCACCCAGGTCCTGGGACATCACAGCTCCTCTCCAGGGCTTCATTAGCCCCCTTGATCCCTCCCTGCTCTGGGGAGTCCCCCACCTTAACCCCCCTATTTCTGCCAGGACAACCTGCCCAGAGCAGCGGCTTCAGCACAAACCCACCAAAGGAGAGTGAAATTCTCCAGCCTGGGAGCACTGAGCACGATCAAAGCTTCAGCTGCTGCTCACCTGCGGCCCCAGAAGCAGAAGCTGGGCCACAAGGGCAGAGGGTGGGTGCCACAAGGGCCTTCGCAGGAACTTGGAAACCTCTGGCCACAGCAGCCCTACGCCAAGCAGAGCTCATGCCAAGCCCTCTGCTCCACGCCTGATGGCAGAGCAGAGAGCTTGACCCAAGCTCTGTACTGGTCATTTCCATAACAATGCCCCCCAAATTGGTTAAATCAGCTCTGGAAATAACCTCAGAACTAACGAGCTGTGGTTAGACAATGGAGGTGACCTATTTAGACCAGTCTTGGCAGGCGGGTGGGAGCTGATGGCCCCTTGCTCCTGAGAGTCAGAGCTCAGAGTACTCGGCCTGAACAAAGACAACGCCGCAGCTCAGGAGAGGCGGTGCAAGGGAAAACAGGGGAACAGGCAGCTGAGGACAACTCCTTTTATTGAAGAAAGGAGTAAAACCACTTTTATTACATAAATATTTAAAAGGACAGAAAAACAGCACAACACAGAAAACACAGAGACAGTCAAACAGTGCCATAGAAGTGGCTCTACCAAGAGCAAGACAACTAAATACTCCAGTGAAGTATCTGAAAGGGGAAGATGAAACTTCCCTGCTTCTGTTGAGGAACCTGAGTGCTGGAAGGTCTGACCACCAGTGGCACCAGGGTGACAACCAGGCCTCCCCTCGCAGGGGAAGTTCTTTGTACCCAGGAAGAAACAGGCAGGAGAAGGTCCACACTGGTGAGCAGCCACACCAGCCTTTTCCAGCACCAGCAGGGAAGCTGAGCACTGGGGAATCTGCTGCTTGGAATGACCACCCAGCTTCCCTGGATGTTCCCACAGGTCCTTGGATGGTAAACATCAGGGTCTTGCCTGTGTGTCCCCCTCGGCTCAGCCGGCTGCAGAGAGCCCCAGTTGGTTTCCAGCAGCACCAGACCCTGGCAGTCTCAAGCATCTCTGATACCTGGAGATGACCTCTGGGCTGAACCAGCCGAACATGGGGTTTCTTGGCAGCCGGGCAGAAGGTAAAAATGAGAGGCAGCGCTGAGCGTGGTGTGGAGACAAGTCTGCACAGCCCTCCAGTTCCAAACTGGAGTTTAAAAAGCAAAGGCTAAAACTGACCGTGGCAGAGGCTGAAAAAGAGGGGCCTGTGCAAGAAAGAAAACCAGGGACGGGGAGCTCTGAATGCCAACACCTCACAGGTTCTGTGTCACTAGGGTCGTGGTGGTAAAATATGTAGGGTTTACTACTTTAAGATCTCTAAAGATGAAGGTATCTACGTGGGAGGGTAGTTAAAGGATTTGGTACATTCCAAAGTCTACTTGAACATTAAAATGACCACAGAGTGTCAAAAGATCCCAGCTGATGAGCAAGAGGGAAGCACATCAGCACTAGAGCTGGGACCACGGCTCTGAGAAAGGGGAGATGTTTGTTAAATGCCACATGTTTAAAACGTTCCCATTTAAAGAAATCTAAGTTATTTAAAACCAAGAAAAATAGGGCTGCATTCACTTCTAATAAACAGTTCTGGATCAGCTTAAATTCAGTGAAAAATATTTCCCAGTCTGAGATGCTGTTCTTTGGCAAGAGCTCATCAAGAGCTCTGCGGAAGGAGTTTGTAGAGCAGTTTGGATCAGCAGTTTTTAAAAAAAAAAAAAATTCAAATTCAAAATATATCATCCTCATCCGACTCCTCCAGGTATTGGATGGGCTTTTTGCACCGTCCAGGCCTGGTACGGGCCACGGGGCTGTTCACAAGAGCAGCTGAATCAACAATAAAGCTGTCGTCATCTTCCAGCTTGGATTTCTGGAGGGAAAGCAGAGTCAAGAGGCAAGTCATAAATTTGAGCACAAAGAGGGGACGCTCCAGGAGTGCAAAACGTGTCAGGGGTGAGGGGTTTGTTTGCTCTGATGAGACCAAACCCACAGTCTGGGGTAAACACACGCGCCCGACCCCCCTTCCCTGCACCCGGTGGTAAAGATGGTGTCGCACAGGCGGTTCTTCTACAACCGTGCAGCTTGTGCCACAACCACCAACACCGTGCCTGGCGGTATCTCCCCAGCGCTCACGGGTGGCAGAGCACCAACCTTTGCCGCGGTGGATTTGGAAGGTTTGGGCCCGAAATCCAAATCTGAGTCTGAATCCAAAGAGCTTGGTTGCCTCTTGGTGACCTTCGGCCCCTTGGCCTGGCCCTTCTTGCCACCCGCTGCTCCCGCCTCAGACTCCTGGGATCCCTCCTTCAGCGTGCTCTGGCCGGGTTTGGGCGCAGCCTTTCTCTTGGCCAGGATGTCCACGATGGACGGCTGGTTATCTGGAACAGAGCGCGGCGTCAAACCCGCCTTCCGCTGCCTCTCCGCTCACTCGCAGCGCGCGAATTACTCCCCACCCAAGCACGGCCCTGCGAGGTCAGCACACGGGGCCTCTCAATTTGAAGTGTGGTTTTCTAGAGATTGCTCTTTACTGAGATGATGAGAAATGAGGTTGTTTATCTGCTTAGTTCCACTACATTTAGAGGATCAAATTAAACTGTACCCAAAGCAATTTACAGACTATTTCAGATCAAAAAGTCCCGAATTCTCAAGGCCACATAACCAATCATACCTTCAAAACCTCTGCACAGGGAAGGAATGAATTTACCACCAGTACTAGCTACTCGTGGAGTTCTTTCTTACCTATATTTTGACATTCTTTTAACAGCATCTTGAAGCACATCTGCCATTTAGGCTGAATGGAGCGGGGTGTTCTCAGTTTACAGCTCTTTTGCCGTGAGGTACCGCACCCCTTCAGCGCTGGGATCAAACCCCCCAAGCAATGGGATATGCAAAACAGCTTTCAAAGTCTGACAAAGACTCCGAGCAGTTGTTTAAAAAAAAGCTTGAGTTCAATGTGTAGGTTTAGGAGGCTGAGCTAGCACTAAATAGATCGAGCTACCCCAAAGCAGCTTTTCTTTCTTCCTGGGAAGAGAGTTACCAAGTCGCTTTCTTCCCAAAAAGACATGAAGTAGAACATTGACTGCAAGACACGAATTCCACTCGGATTGTTTCTGCCAAGTATTACATAGCACTGTAGGAAGCATTCACTTTTCCTGTTCCCAAACTAAAATTCACTCCCTTCAAGCATGTCTGAGATGAACTAGAACATGATATGTTTGGAAACAGACTTCTTTAAAAATGACAACAACCAGGCAACCTTTGCCACAAATCTCAGATCTTGTCTGAAATGAAAACTCCAGTTATTCCAGACTTTGAGTGGCAGTGAAATCACTCAGGCTTGTTTCCCACAGGAATAATAATTGTGATCTAAAACTGATCTCACTAAACTTTGCCTTACCCTTCGCAGCACCGGCCTTCTTGGCCGCAGTGGGTTTTTTAGGCACAGCCTTTCCACGAGGCACAGGGACAGAAGGGGCGGTGGGAGCTTCACTCACATTTTCATTAGAGACATCTTGGACTGGAACTGAATGAAGAAAACAGAAAGTTGGTCTGAAACAGTCAAATTATCTACCCTGCTATAAACATTAGAGCTAAAGGAAATAATTTTGATCCACTTTATAAAAAGAATAACTACTAAACCTGAATTAATCACAAGTTCAAGTTAGAAACTGACAAAAAGCCTGGTGCTCTGACACCAGCTCATCCCACAGCATCAAAGACCCCATGATGGACACCGGCCTTTGTCAGTGTTACTCACTGACCAGAATGCCCAGGGCACTCTTAGTGGGGAGGGTTGGAAAATCAGCCAGGTATAGTTCTTGTACTCACCAGGGATAGCACTTGGTGCTGCCTTTTGCTTGGGAGCTTTAGCTGCTTTTTCAGTGGTTTCCCTGAAATACAAAACCCCAAGTGTTTTTTTTCAACTTAGGATCCACTAAAAAGGTGAAAAGAAAGAGCCACTCATTTCTACATAGCATTGACATGAGAAGGACAACCAATTTCCAGTGACTGTGTGGAGAAATACTCACTTTGGAGCAGCTCTGGGTTTGAGAGAAGGTTTATCTTGTGAGTTTGAATCTGATTCAGTGTTGTCTTCACTGTTGCCCTGAAATTCTGACTCCTCATCTGAGCTGGAGAGATTTTCATCCGAGTCTAAACTGATGATGGTCTTGACTTTGGCTGATGAAACGACACAGATGCATCATCTTACATGTTTGGCAAGCTCAGTTTCTTTTTAAATATTTTAGCTGCAGTTATTAAAAAATAATGATCTGAATAAAAGCAAGCAGATACTGAGACTGCCAGGGAGAAGACTCCAAATCACAAGTGTATCCCACGCTCAGGCATCGCCAAGACAGTTGTGTAATTAAAACCTTATTTCTGCAGTTGCCCATTTCTGCTTTTCCTTGATAAGCATTGTGAAAATCTGCTCAAACAGTACAAATATTTAGCTGTTATGTACAGTAAAATAAAAACTATTTCTGCCTGAGATCTCTGGGCCTGGGAGCTCCCTAAACAGCCTGTTGAACACTCTCCTCTCTGGCATCAGTGCCATACTCACCTGCTGCTTGGCGAACCACTCTCTCCCTTTGAGGAAGTGTTTCAAAATCAGGCTCTGAATCAGACCCCGAGTCAGACCAAGGGTTTCGTTTCTTCATTTTCTTTAATGGTTTAAACGGCAGAGTGGCCTGTCTCTTAACACCTGAAAAAAATAACAGGAGGCAGGATGAACCAGCATATTTCTGTGTGTATCTCAGGCTCAGCAGTTGATGCTCAACTCAGAAATAAGTCATTAAATTCAGAGGGTTCTGACTTAAACATCGGATAGAAATAGTAATCTATCCCACTTGATGTTACCCAGGGTCACTTTCTCACCTACTTTTTCCAAAAATACCAATCCTAGGTGTTACTCATCACCTTCAGGAAGAGGTCAGATAACCAAATTTACACCCTTTCCCCTCACTTTCCAGCGATGGAATAACACATAAAAGCATTTACCTCCCTCAGCGTTAAGCTTCTGCACTAATCTCTGCTTAAGGCCTGAAGACTTTTTGTCTCCCAATGTCTTTTCTTCTTGATTCTCATCAAATGCATTTTTTTCAGTCTGAAGATACAAGCAGATAAATAGACAGCGAGTCAGCTCACAATTAGAAGAGGCACTCAGAGAAACATAGAAAGAAGCTGCTTATTTTAGAAATATGAAAGTTAGTGATAGAAGAAATCTGAGTTTGTGAAACAACCTGTGTGTAAAATTGATCACAGCCAAGTAAATCAGCCGTGATCTGTTCCCAGATCAGGTGACTTAAACCACAAAATCCAACGTGAACAAAAACAGGAACTTTGTCCCCAGTCCTGCGAGTGCTTTGGTACCACCTTTGTGTGCTAGCAGTTTGTCTCCCAGGGTGTGTTGAGGATGCAGAACTGAACAGGGTGGGTTAAAAACAACAGAGTGAGTTATTTGGAAAAACTATCAGCTGGAACCACGTGCGGGAGAGGAGCGACGTCTGGCTTACGGACCCAAACAGGAGGGGGATATTTTGATTTTCTTTGTTGCAAATGGCTGAATGGCATAATTTCAACTAGCCCTATAAAAAGAGTTAAATCATCTTTATCTCCTTGATATCGAGAACAATAATGGCATTGAGTGGCTGAAAGCACTGCTGGAAATGCAAAGGCTGTTCCAGAGAAGTGAATTTACCAGCTGTACTTCCTGCCTGCTAGAGGATTTAGAAAATCCCCCAGACACCTACAACAACCTTCTGCCTTCTCAGCTACCAGCCCATCTCTGACACTGTGATACATGCTCTTGCCAAAAGATCTCCCTCTAAGCCACGTCCTGATATGTGAGTGAATCTGTTGTTTAGACTGAGAAACATCCACTCCTGGTGTTCCTCATGTGCTGAGATTCCGCCCCTCTCCCTGAACAGCTGCTTCACCAGAAGAAGTTCAGCCAACGACACTCATTTCTTTAGGACTGTATTGAAGGAGATGTAAAGAAAGACTAGAATGTTCCTTTTTACCTTTATTTTCTTTTTAGTTTTCTTCTCTGCCTCTGCCTTCATCTCTGCAGTTATCTGAGGAACAACCCTTATGCCATGAGGGGATGGCATTACTTCTGGCAGCTGCGCCTTCTTCACCTTTGTTTTCCCCCCTCCTTTCATCTTCAGAGGTTTCACCCCACACACTGCCATCTCATCCTGCATTTGCTTGGCTTCCACTGCCTGCAGATGAGAGCAGAAAGGAACACAACCATGAAAAGACAGAAGAAACAAGGTACTGCTGAAAAACCCACCACCACAGCCCTCGCAGCGAAGTACTCTGTACTTGCAGGTAGAGTTCCTACCATCGCTTCCCACTCTGTGACTGTGCACAGGCCCTGGCCCACAGTACGGTCCAGCTCCTCCACCACCTCTTCAGTGTCCCAAAGGCCCTTTGTTCTACACCCTTCAGACTACATCCTAGTACTGGTTTTCTCTCCAACCCTCATACAACTTCTCATCCCCGGCCCAAAGCAGTGCTGCTCCAAGCCAAGAAAGGAAGGTGCGTAACGCTCTCCTCCTCCTCAGTGTCAGACATAGGAGTTACCACTTTTAGTTTCCTTTCTGTGGTAAAAAAGTCAATAAAGAGCTGGTGGATAAGACTACAAGGGAGTCAGTCACACATCTGTGCTGAGCATTGACCTACATCAAGTTCTTCCACAAAGACAGCGAGGTCTTCCTTCCACAGATCAGAGGGACTCTTGCACTTAAGGTTTTCCAGCTCCTTTTCCTAAAGGGAATCACCATTGATAATCATTAATCCCATATCTTAATCCAGCATAAAAAAAAAATATATTATAGAACAATGTTTTTATAAGAAAAGGGAGGAACATACTTTGTTATCTCTCTGCTTACAGAGCTCATCTTTTTTCTCTTTAGTCAGATACCAAAGGGGCATGTTCAGCAGATAGTTGAAGTCTGGGCCAGTAGCTGCAGCTGATTCTTTGTCACTCTCCTCCTCCTCCTCCTCCTCTTCCTGAATGTGGATTTAAAACAAACATTGTCAACAAATACATTGACAGACAAGGGCAGGGCTACTGATGGAGCTTGGACTGCACCACAGGAACTCCAAGGGCTTATGGTGTCCTGGACTCTTCCAGAACTACTCAGAAATGGATAAAGTGATGTTCTTAAAGCCTCAGTTGCTATTGCAGACAGAAATCCATCTGCAAAACCAATTCTTTTTTGCTCTACTCCATTTGACCTCTGTCTCAGTAGTACAAAATCCCTCCTGAATTTTGTCACCTTCCTCACAGCCCTTCCACAGCTGTGTACCACAGGCAGAAGGAAACGTTTGAGGAAGAGCAGGAATTGCTGCAGCAAGAGGACTTGACCTGACAGAGCAAACCTGAGTGACCAGGTCTCAGTGCCTTCTGAACAAGGGGTGGAATTTCTGCTTGTCTTATGTTTCCTATCACAGACATACCAGACACGCAAGCTCTTGAATCCTACAAACTGAAAAGCTACTTGGGCTTCTTTGTACAAATTATGAAGCTTCAGAGACAAGGGCCTGTTCAGATCTGTTTAGAGAGGCTGACTGAAGCATTACCTTGTTCTGTGATTCTTTCCAAGCCTTCACCGGATCCGATTCATACCCTCTCTGGATAAGGATTTGAATCAACTCTTTCTTGGGTTTGTTTTCTGTAAAGATATTTCAGGATGACTGGTTAGTGACCACTGCCAATCACTGCTAGGAAAGACAGATGAGCTTTCAATTTTGTATCCCATGGTTCTAGCAGCTGAGTATCCTGCTGGGCTCTAAACCAGCCTTTCCTCAGGGGTGGGGCATGAGAGCCTGAAATAACACCTAAAAGGTTCCTCCTTAGCAGGTGATTTGTCAAGGTCAGCATTGCTCCTGAACCTGGCAGGAAATCCTACCTGCAAATATTTTTCTTCTTCATTTCCACATATGCATTTCCCCTGCCCTCAGTATTTTGGTTAAAAAAAAAAAAAAAAACCACTAAGTGTGATGGTATCAGAAAGGTTTAATGATAATTGGGAGACAGGTGGAGGAAAAAAAAACACCCGACAGCACTGACAGCCTTTGGAGTAGCTGGCAGCTCAGCAGACATCACCTGGGAAATTCATGCTCTAAGTGCCCCAACCAATGGAAACCCTTCAACTGGAATTTGTTGCTTTTTAAGATCTCAGAAGTAACCAACCATGAGACACAAATACAAATGAAACCAGCTCTGTCAGCCTTGGAACTACTTATTACAAAAACCCAAGAAAATGTGTTTCAGGGGAATTATTTCTCTTTGAGTCAAGTCAGACAGACACAGGCTGTTGGGATTATTGGGCTGTCTTCAGACAGAAACCACAAAGCATCTCATGACACGTTGCCCAGCTGTGTCTTCTGTGAACGAAGAGAATACAGGCTGCCTTTCAGACCGAGGTGGGAAAATTGATTGAAAAATGTCAATGCTGGGAACAAAGATCTGTTTCTTTTTCTAGCTCATGATTGTCAGATGTTGCTAACTTGAGTATCTTCTACATTTGAAGCCCCCATCCACTCAGAACATGATTTGGAATATTTTTGCAGAGGTTCACAAAAATAACACAGAGAGATATGGGTTCTTAAGTGTGCATTGAGCAGAAAATACTACCCCTAACCCCAGCAGTGCCGAACTCTTATTCCTACCAAGTCAGAACTAGCCAGGAATTACTGCTAAACTGTTTAAAAAGAGAAATCTCCGCTCAGAATAGTGTCAAACTCACAGTAGGAGGGCTGTGTGAGCATCCCATTTTAATTAATACATGCATAATGCTCTATAGACCAAGGAAGCTCCGTGAAGCATTTTCCTCTTGTACGTTACTGGAACAGAAAGATAAACTCTGGTGTGGTTTGTTAAGAGCCAGTCCGGGGCTGAGCGGGTGCTGACAGGACTTAAGAGAGCACCCAGTTCTCCCCCTACTTTCACAAACCAAGTAACCCAGAGGGGTACATACCGATCACAATTTTGCCATCTATTTTCTCCAGGATGAAACGAGCCTGGTTGCTCAGTTTTGCAGAATCAGCACCGAGCATTCCAATAAGCCATTCTTTTCTCAGACTGTAATATCGGAGCCTGAGTTCAAAGAACTCTTTAAGAATATCCTGGGGAGAGTCGTACTTCTTGAGAAAGCCCACGTGGTCAAAAAGAACCTAGATGAAAGGACACAGGCATGATGGTGATAAAACTGATTTCCAAACCCGAGGAAAAATCACCTATAACAGAGGTGTGACAGTACAGTTGAACTATTAGCCAACAAATAATAAAACTGGAGTGTTTTTTAGAAATTACTTCAGTTTGTAAGCGTGGCAGCAGAGACAATTTCAGAGTTCTTGAAAACACACAGTAGAGTTAAGGTTACTTGAATCTTAAAGCTGTCTGTAGGATAAACATCTTGCTTCACACGTTGTCTGAACCCATTCAATGGCAGTGCTGTTGTCACAACAAAGGACTCTCTAAACGGAGTGATTTCAGATCACTTTGACTCCTTCAGGCAAAACCATCCCACTTCCATTCCCAAGCCAGTCTCTTGACCTTTTGAAGTGTATTTAGAAAGCTGATTTAAAACCAATAGCAGCACCAAAAAAATCAAGTGAATAGGTTACAGCAAAAGTGTTGGGTTTTGTTTTCTTTTTCTTTTTACACACAGTAACTGCAGCTGTCCACGCATTCTTAGTTAAACCAAGAACTTTCTGCAGCAAAACCTGCTACATACCATAGAATTGCATGTTAAACTTGTTTGGAGCTTGAAGACCTTATGCAGCCCCACTGCTTTAGCTTCAGCCAGTTTTTCTTCAGTCATCTTCACTATAAACTTCACTGTCGTGTCTGTGTGATATTCTTTATAGTCTGTGATTAGAGGGGGTGTCTTCTCAGTCCCATTTAACATTGGCTCCAGAACTTGCTCTTTATAAGTCTGAGAAAAAAAAAAATCCAAGTCAGACCCATATTTTCCCAGGAAGATGAAAAGCTCCAAAACCCACTAATCACTTTTTGCTCTACAGGACAAACTATACATTCTGAGGGCAAATTCCCTGTTTCTTACCTGTGTCCATGTTCTGACAGGCAGCTCCGTGATCTCAATGGTCGTAGAATCAAGGATAGATACTTCACCACTTATCACATACTGATTAGGTCCCAGCTCATCTATGGTGCCTTTGAAATTCTTGTAACTAGGAAGCTAAGCAGAAAAGAACACTGGTTTCAGCTTTGCACGGATGCTTCTGGTATTAATCACTTGCATGAAATACTCTAATATGTGCCCAATGAACTAACGAGTGAGACACTGTTTTTTAAATACATTATTTACCATTGGCAATGGCTCCTCTCCATCCATCAGACGACGGATATTATTCACAACTTCCCTGATATCAAAGTTGGGGATCTTACAGGACCAGCCAGTACCAATCCCTTCTGCCCCATTGATCAGCACCATCGGAATGATTGGCATATACCACTCTGGCTCCACACGCTGATTGTCATCATATAGGAACTTCAGGACATTGTCATCCGTTGGTGGGAACAGCAACCGTGCTAGTGGGCTATGGTGAGAAAGAGAATTTCAGCCCAAGTTCTTGTTACAGATCTGAATCTAGGATCAAAATCTCAATTCCATTGTTGCTACTCTGAGTACGCAAAGTTTTAAAGAGTAAATGATTATTTTTTGTTCATTTTCAGTGCTGCCAAACTGAGGCCTGTAACATGCCAAGAATATTTAAAGAACTCTTTAATGCTGACCTGAGCATTGTAAAGATGTATCGAGGGCTGGCAGAGTCCTTCCCACCATGAAGCCTTGTGCCAAACTGACCAATGGGCTGTAGCAAGTTGAGATTGTTACTGCCCACAAAGTTCTGAGCTAAGTTAATAATAGTCATCATCAGCGATGCCTGCAATGAAGAAAGGTTTACAGCTAAAAATGCAGAATTCTTCACCGAATGGACAAAGTTAAAGACAAAATTGAGACCAAGAAAATAATTGATATAAAGGGTCAACTCCAATAAAATACTGGAGGAAACTCTCGGGGAAGTGCATCCCAGGACCCCACTGGTCTGGATGACTGGATACATTCCAGTGACCTGCTGTCTACCTGTTCTTAAAATCTGCAGTGAAAAACTCTTATCAGCCTCCCAAGGGGAGCCTGTTTAGTGCTTAACTTCTTGCCGAGGTAGAAAGACTAGTAATGTTTGCCTATATCTGTCACAAATAAAGCAAGTTTTGCCCTGTTCTACATTTTGAATGAAATACAGTCCCATCGAGTCTGGGCAGCACAGGCAGGGTGACCATTAAACTACTGAAGTATTAGTAGCAGATATACAGCCACCTTGCTTTAAACACCTCATCCTGCTTTGGGGGCATCTTAACTGTCAGAACAACAGAAAGGCTTTTTTTGCCTCTCCTTTAAAAGGCATTTTGCACAACCAGGCCAGGTTCTTACTTCACCATGGTGGTATGAGGACATCTCAGCTACAGACCCAGCCAGCTGAGCAACCTTCACCTCCCGCTTATCATTTCGTTTGAAACATGTGAACAAAACTTTTCTTTGACCTGGCTTCAAACCTGTGTAAAAAGAAAAGACTTGTGATTAGAACACAGAACGTGTTTCACTTCCCCTCTGTTCTCTAGAGACTAAGAACCACTTAGACAACTAATGATTCTGCACCATGAGAGTCAGGTACTTGCAATAATAATGCTACAAAATGGACAAGGCATTTAATCCAAAGATTACAAAACTTGGACAGCAGGAAAACGGACTTCAGAACACTGGCCCTGAAAACTCAGCAGGTTCCCCAATTCTGATAGGACATAAACCATCCATTGATTAACTTCTGGGGAATGCACTATGTGGAATTTATCTTGAAGTAACTTACCATCAACCAGTGACGGGATTGATCTTTCATTATCCGAGTTTGAGAACAGCACTAACTCCTTGTTGATGAAGTCGTTGTATGTGAGGCAATTAGTATTTTTCCCATAGAGGTATTCCTAAGAAAAAAACAGAATTTCACCAAAATGGAAGCTCCTTGCAAGACAAGATAAACACACACCTCAAGTGCAGACAGTTCTTAGCATGGCAAACAGAAACATCCCTTCCTATGATGCAGGTTCATTTTTAGAGAAATAAATCATTTAAAATCAGTCCTGCTCGAGTTATTTCCCCATTGCTTAAATAATTTGAAAGGTAAGAGTTAAAAATGAAATTAGTGTTGGACAATTGACAATGAGGCTACACTGAGAAGAGAGATGGAGCTGCTCTGCAAAATCCCAAAACATTTCAACTGTCCCGTAAAGCGATGGCCAACTCGTTGACTCTGAGCTGTGTCAGCTCCAGCTGCCAGAGCGAAGCCAAGAACAGCCCCAGAGAGAGAAAGGAAACCCATTTCCTTCACCTATATAAACCTTTTACCTCTGGCAGACCATGCAGCTTCCGTTGTCTTCTATCCTCCATGAAATTAGTCAGCCATTCCTTTCGCTCTTCTACCTTCTTTTTGCTAAAGGCCTGTTTGTTACAAAATGAAAAGTAACTCAATTTTAGGACATTCTGTGGTGGGCCCTGTTGGATCACTTGAGAAAAAGAAAAGTGTACAGAAAGAGTTTATCCAGGAGAATAATACACTAAAGAGACTGACTTAATAGCCCAAGAAGTGCAATAAAAGGTTCTTGTAGCTGAATATATTAAGTGTAATTTCCACCAGTCTTTAGGAGACCTAGCAGTTAGGCTTAGATGTATGGATTTTCAACACAATAACGGAAAAGTGAAGTAGATTTGGGGGGAAATTAATATTTTGAGGATAAACTTGGGGTTCTTTGGCATTGCTTAGTAGCACAGAATACTTAAGAATCAACAGATACTGAAGGTGAAGAAGTTCACAGAGGTGAGGACTGTTTTAATCCACTGGTGAACCATTTTGCAAGAAGAAAACCTGGGGGCGAAAGGGAAGGTTTGACTTGGAGAGAACTGCAGCAGAGCATGCAGAAAAATGTAAAAGAATATTTACTATTGTATCTGAAAATGTCAATTGGTTTGTAGTGATTAGTTTGTTCCGAGCTATATTTAAAAGCCATCGTTAAAAGGGTACTCCTGGCCTGAGGTCCATAGACAGATTTGCTCCTACTGGCTGGACTAAAGCCGTAGCCTTGGTAACAAGGAGATTGTCTCAAGCCCAAAGGCCTTTAAGAGCATTTTAAGAGAAAATACACAGCACACTAAGCAGTGGAATACCAAAGGTAGTAAGTCAGCAATTAAAACAAGTGTTAGTTACCAGGGTGATCGCAGCATCATCTTCAGGCCCAGAATATTTGAAGCCAATTCGATGTTTAGCCATATCTGCAAAGTATTCTTTAGCCTCCTTCGATGTGCTGGTACCCAAACCTGCAGAGACAGGACTAGTTAATCCTCATAACTTCCTTCAATGAAGTTGCAGTTCAAAGAAATATTTTGCTACGCCTACTTTCTTTGATGCACTATATAAAATGTACAGCATGAAGTAACTTAAGAGGAACAGAGTATCTTAGGAGGAAAGACACTTGGAGGACACTCGCTCCAAACCCTTTCTGCAAAAAAAAAAAAAAAAAGCAGGGTTCCCCGAGTTTAACCACAAATGCTCTTACTTGGATCACTTAATTTCACCATATTAAGCTTTCTCCAAACCTTTATAGTACTTGATTTTCCATGAATTGTAGCTCTGTGTACTGCTCTTCCATTCTTCAAATTCGGGAATGCTGTAGAATGAAATTTCTTCTTTGTTTTTAGAGGCCTACAATGAACAAATAGTTTAACTGTGAAATGAGAGGCAGATTTGGACCAATAGAACCTTTCTCATTCCCCTGACCATCTAGCCAACCCTCACCTTTATAATGGGAGTAATAAATTCCTCCAGAAAGTTGTGTTTCAGAAGAGATGGCCAGTTGTGATGGATGAAGTTAATCAGCAAACCTTTGATATGGGATCCATCTTGATCCTGAATTAAGAAGAAAAAAAAAAAGAAATTAAAAAAAAGGACCTATTTAATCAAGAACATGATGGAATTGACAACTGTTGGCTTAATAGCAAATGATTCTCTAATTGCAGCTAACTGACCCTCCTCACTTTCACTTCTATAAAGGTGACCGTGTATTCTTTAACTACTGAAAATTAAGAGAAGCAGAAATGGCACATTCTTGGTGAAAAAAGGGTATCAAAGATCTTGAATCAGCAGATTGGACAGACAGTGGCTAGCTGTTTGCTGATGCTACTCCCCCAACTACTTTATCTGCTCGTTTTGGGGCTGAAAAGCCATCATGACCCACTAAAATATAGAATGGGAAAGAGAAGCCATACAGAGAATTTGGTACAACAATGGCAGTGGGAAAAAGGTGATATTTTATTCTTTCCTCTGTATTTAAGTGCTGTGTTTTTTTCCTCTCCCAATTTTCCATTTTTGTGAATCTAACCTGATCTGTCATAATCATAATTTTTCCATAGCGAAGACTCTTTAAAGATTCTTGATCTTCATAGTCCTTTTTATACTGCAAACCCACAATCTTGATGATGTTGTTGATTTCAGCATTTTCCATAATCTGGAAAAGATCACACAGAATAAAAACTTGTCCTTCAGACTTAAAATGTAGATTAAAAAAAAAAGTCTAAAATGATCCATAAATAAACTGTTGATTGAGCTTTGTCTTGTGGGTGTTTATTTTTTTTTTTCTGTTTGCAAACTTGTAACTTCTAAACAAGTCTAATGCTTAACTTATTCTAGATCATGCTAAACATTTTTCTAGCCCACAACACAAACTATCCAACCCTTCAGGCAAATCACCAAATGGGACTTAACCAATGTTTCCATTTCACCAGCACAGCAGGCTGGAAATGAGACTGGGCTCATGTGTTTGAGACACTACTCCTGGGAGCTGAAGTGTTCCAGATGTTCCCCTGTCCTGACTGGGTTAAAACACACCACCTGAAGCATTCTGCACCTTCTGACGTGTAGACTGTAAGGAATTTCCAACTAACCTGCTTATGAGAAGCTTCCCTGACGTTGAGTATTTTCCCACGAAGAGGAAATACTCCATACTTGTCTCTACCAACCACTCCTAGACCAGAGACAGCCAGTGTTTTGGCCGAGTCTCCCTCGGTCAGGATGAGTGTGCAATCTAAAGAATTCTTGCTGCCTGAAAAGAAAGCATAATAAAAAGGAATCAAGTCAATTTTCTAGTTAAGAAGTGAAATCAGAGCCTGCATACTCACAAATCAATTGAGAATAAATATCTTCTAACACATACAGGTTTTGTCGTGCTGCACTAGAGAAATGGGCATGAGCATAGCAAATGGGACTGTAAAATGGGGATAAAATATAACGACAGGCTTTCTCATTTTTCCTTAGGAGACAATTTTTCATTTGCCTAAAAACCAATTTTTAACTGGTTTTGAACTAATTGGGTACAAAGGATGTAAAACCCTTACCAGCATCGTTGGCATCATCCAGTTTAGGAACACCCTTAATCTTTGTGTGCTTCACAGCCGAACATTTCTTATTCAGCTGGCTCTGAGCTTTGAATTTTACCCAGTTTAGGATACTTTCAACAATGCCACAGGCTGCTGCCTGCAATACAAAAAAATAACACTGAATAATTAGCAATGATTAAATTTTAAGTTACATACTTTTTCCTTAGACAATTTCAAAACGATACCATTGCCTCATCAGAGATAAGATGCAGTTTTACAGGCATCCTGGTTATCTGTGTATATCAATACTTACACCCTTAATAAATTTTTCACTCAGTTTGCAGGTTGAGCCAAAGTTCTTTGCCTGCAGGGTCATGTTCTCCTTAGTCTGAGAGTCAAAGGTTGGATTTTCAATTAAAGAATTCACAAAAATCCACATGTGGTTCTTCACCTGCAGTGAAACACAACAGACATCACACATTATAGGGGCTGACCTCAGCCACAGCAGCACGTTCTGACAGTCGCCTGTTGGAATCCCCCAGGGAGGAAAAAAATCTCAATTATCACTACAGGGTTTTGAATTTTCCTAGGTGTCTTGAAAGAACTTAGGATGAACATCCCTGAACAATGTTACGTGATTTGGGGTGTCAGGGAAGTGGCCGTTCTCAGGCTAAATAGGTGCTAGCTAACAGATACTGAGTCTTACTGCATTTACAGCGACCTGTCGTGTTCTGATTACAAAATGCATCAGCTGAACAAAGAAGATTGTTAGTTGGCTTAAAGCAGACAATAGGAGACTTCTATAATTAGCCATTTTATATATAGTCTGGCACAATGGAAATACGTATTAAAGCTGTAGTTACAATTTGCAATAATGCTCGAGTCACATTTCCCACTGGGGAAATTCTGACATTGTACCTGAAAAGGCTTCACTCCAACTCCATTTTTGTTCTTCTTTTTCACAGTATCGAGGAGTTTAGTCACAACCTGGTCAGCTACATAGTCAACGTGCCTGCCACCCTAAGGAAAACGGAACCAGAGACCTGGTGGTGACTCCATTGAAAAAGAAACGATTCGTAGCTATTTAAAACTTTGAGTCTTTGCAACATTAAGCAACTAAATATTTTTCACTAATGTACATTCTTTTGACAATAGCTAAGAACGATACTGATGAAGAACATGGCATAAGCTTGACTAAATAAGCTGAAGAAGAGTTACCTTTGTGGTGGCAATGCTGTTGACAAAGCTAACTTGCTGGAAGCCTTTTTCACTTAAAGTCAAACACACTTCCCACCGAGAATTTACTTCCTCGTGGATAACCTTAAGTGCATTACCAGTTTCATCTACTTTATCCTTCAGATAGAGGTCCACGTAGCTGCGGAATCCTTTCACCTGCAGACAGATGAAAGCAGACAACTCGTTTAGAACAGCTCCTATAAATACTTAATTCCTATCCTCCCAAAGAGTGGGCAGAGAAATCACTCATGCACATTTTCCCTTTACTGTGTGTAATGACATAAGTTGCTTCAGCAAAATCTCGCTGTTTAAAATGGCATGAAAAACACAGATATTGTTGTTTAAATGCTCACTTACAGGCAGCCTCTGTCCGTTTAGGAAAACCTTGACATCCTTTGTGGATCCAGCGATGTCATATGCTCTTCGAGACATTAGTGCTACAATGTCTTTATCCAGAGTTTTCATTTTGAATTTTGACAGATCAGGTTGGAAAGTGACACACGTGTAATCCTCTCCATCGAAATATTTCAGCTTCATTTCACCAGCCTTTCCCATGTTATCTGTCCAGGTCTGAGAAAAAGGGGGGTTTGTTTAACACATGTGAGCAACTACGTTTTGAAAGCAAT
Source organism: Megaceryle maxima (assembly GCA_024605025.1). Classification (NCBI taxonomy): domain Eukaryota; kingdom Metazoa; phylum Chordata; class Aves; order Coraciiformes; family Cerylidae; genus Megaceryle; species Megaceryle maxima. The sequence continues at coordinate 52,801 of JANHGN010015744.1, forward strand.
AAGCTGATTTACGAGTTTTAAATAGTTGCACCTTTAAAAAACACTGGTTAAAAATGAGGTTCTTTTTACATCTGTTCAGAATTCATCTGAATTGCGGTTTGTGGTGCATGGGCCAATCTCATTTGAATCATGGTGCACTGAATGCAAGTTACACCTGGATTCGAGGAACAAAAATTTAGGGTCTTATTTGAAAACCTTGAGTATAACCTTACTGAAGTGAGAAGTGTTCATACCTGCTTAAATAACTTCTTGTACTCGCGACATGCAGTTTCCACAGTAAATTTTGTGCTAAATATGTTGCACAGTTTGGCTCCATAACCATTTCGCCCACCTGGAATTAGAAGGAGAGCAGGCTGGTGTTACTACCTTTGCTCAAAACCACCTAGAAGATTCCCAAAGTAGCAGGAGTTCAGCTGCTTTAGCACAATCAAAATAAAACTGACAATAAGCAACAATGTACGACGCACTCAGTACGCAACTATAAACCCATATCTAACTGGGATTAGTGTTCAAAGAGAATCTTCCCAGTTTTCCATATTTGCACTGTTGTTACTGTAAAATGGAGCACGGAGACTTCTCTCTGAGGGACTCAGTTTCCACGCTACACCAAGGGCCCCCTTCCCCTCTCTTTAGTTCAGTGCACACATTTGAACCAGTCAGGCTAATCAGAAATATTAGTGCAAAATTAACTCTTCCTACCTGTGACTTTCTTTTCATTGTCATCGTAGTTGCTGGATGTCAGTAGCTGCCCGAAGATAAGAGCAGGCACATAGACCTTCTCCACTTTGTGTTCAACAACTGGGATCCCTTTCCCGTTGTTCCACACACTGATTGTGTTATTCTCTCTGGGGGGGAAACACAAGCGTGTTTTTAAATGAGTGAGGTATGCAATGAGTGTTATAGAAAAGCTCTGGGGAAATGCCACCATTTCATCAAGAGCAAATCTCTGTTCAGCAAGTGCAGAAACAACCGGCAGAGGGAGGACAAGTCAACATAAAAATTCTCAGACCTGCAGCTACTGTCTATGGAACAACCTCCCCCAGCCCTCCATCTGCATTCAATGCCAGGACTAAAAGGCTGAGAGGAAGAAAAGAGGGGAAACATCCCCAAGTGAAACGATGACACCAGTGCAGTGATGGCACAGGTCAGCACTCGGCAAGAGACCAAGGGATGAAGTGAAGAAAAGGTTTGTCACAGCTGGAGAATTATATTTGGTTTGGCTTGGGCTGGCTGTGTTGTGGAGCCCTCCAACACTACACCCAGCGGAACAGCCTCGGGGGAAAATCTAACGCGTTCGATTTGGGAAGGCACCGAACAAAATGAAATAAAACTTACACATCAATTGTAACTTTAATGCATGACATGTTTTTATCTCTCTGCTTGTTGTCTGCAGCGTTGACTAGAAAGGAAAGATTACTGTTGTTATATTACATTCTCAAACAAGACCAAACTATTAACTGAAGTGTCTTCAGTAGAATGAATGCAAAAAATCAACGCAAGGTTACTAATAATCATCTCAGTGTGCAAATATTTTGCAAGTTCCAAAGACAAGTACTTCAAGTTAACACAAAAGGGAAAATTTGGGGTTGAATTACATGAATCTTGTAACAAAGGATGCCATCACACCACAAATGGCTTACTATTAAGTAGGGCTAATAGAGGGACATTAGTATCTGATATTTCCAAGCACAATCAACAAAACACATACTCTGAACACCATCCATAAAATTAGGTAGCAGGCATTACTTGGTCTAGAATGTAACCAGAGATCAGTACAATAGATAAGTTCTTAACATTTAGTTCCAGTTTCTTAGACCCACTAATAATTCATCAATCATTGACTTAACAGATGGGTCATCTTACCTAGAATCTCATCAAAGATTTTGTATAAGCCAGGCACAAAGGTCACATCTCTGCAGTTGAGGCCCACGCCCTCGTCAAAAACCCACATTTGCTGGAAAGAAGGCGAGAAATATATTAAGTCCCCAGGGGCACCTCCTCTTCTGGGCCATCAGTTTGTAAAGCAGACGTGTGGTGCTTTACAAACAGATATTGACTCCTCTGCTTATCCCCGCCAAGGGCCTCCCCCGCCACTTACCTGGGTGACCAGCTCCACCGAGCCGATGTAGGTGTCGGGCCGGAGCAGGATGTGCTCCAGCTGCGTCTTCTTCTGGTAGATGTGCTCCACCGAGAACTGCTTCTTGGGGCCATCGCCCTTGGGCACCCAGACGTTCTCGTTCGCGGGCTGCTCGGGGTGGGAGAGATACAGAGGCCGTGAGGGGCGGCGAGACCTGGGAGGGGACCCGGGGGGGGCCGAAGGGCATCAAGCCGGGGGGAAGCGAAGGGGTGGGAGTGGGCCCAGGCAGCGGGAGGGCAGGGGAGAGAGAGGCGAGGTTCCCGGGACGGGCTCGAGAAGAATGCGGCTGTGGGAGTTTCAGAGGAACAAGGAGGAGGAGAGCGGAGCGGCGGGACTGAAGGAAAAGGCCGCGAGAGGGGCACAGGGAGACCCCGGGGAGGGGGGGGCCTTCGGGAGCTATGGGAGCCCCAGGGAGCAAAAGGGAGGGGGCGTCTGAAGCGCTGCGGAGCCGGGGACCGCGCGGCGTGTGGCAGGAGGGGGTGGTGGGGCCGGGGACGCACTCGGAGGGGCGACGGGGTCTCCTGGAGCTCCATGGCGGCGGCGCGGGCGCTGCTGAGCGGCGGAGATGGCGGCACCAACTGCCCGGCGCCTTTCAAACCTCCGCTCAGCCCGCCGAAAGCCGCCGCCAATCGCCGCCCGCCGGCTCCCAGCGCTCCGCCAATCGTAGTGAGGGGGCGGGAACACGGCCGCGCCCCTCCCCTCCCTCCCGCCAGTCAGAAGGCGCCCTGCGCATTCAAACCAGCCACTCGGAAGAGGCGGTTGCGGGACGGGCAGTGGAATTGGCCAATAGGAGAGCGCGAGCGGTCTGCGTTGGGGTCTAATGCCTGTCCGCTTGCTGGTGCTGGGCTATACTGGACAGCTTCTGGGCGCACACTGGGACCCACTGGGCAGCTTCTGGGCACACACTGGGACCCACTGGGCAGTCTCCAGGGAAGCACTGGGCTGGGCCTGGCATCATATTGGGCAGACCCTGGGGCTCACTGGGACTGACTGGCCAGACCCCAGGGGCATACTGGGTCATGCTAAGCAGTTTCTGGGGACACACTGGGACACACTGGGCAGCTTGTGGGGACACAGTGGGACTCAGCAGTCAGGCCCCAGGGACATACTGGTCTGGCCCTGGCATCATATTGGATGGACCTGGGGACCCACTGTGACTTACTGGACAGCTCCCAGAGACACACTGGGAACACTGGAGCACAGTGGTAATGCCTCTTCCACAGGTGCTGGGCCCCAGAGTGCCCCTGACCAGGGGGTGCTGCCATGGCAGCCAGAGCCCCTCAGCGCTGCCACCCTTGCCCTGTGTCCCAACCCTGCCCGCACGCCCCTTACCTGCCCACTCTGCTGTAGGGAGAGTGACAGTGATGCTCGTGCATCTGGCCTCCTCCTGCTGCCCGCTGCCCGTGCTCTGGCAGCGGCTGCTCTGTTGCCATTGTGCCCGGCAACGCTGAAGTCACTGGCAATGGAACCCTGTCCGTGTGGCTCGCCCTCCCTCCCACTCCCTCCCCCCGATTTGTGCTGATCCTGAGGGGGTTGAAGCCCACACATAGGAACCAGTCCCTCTCCCCCTGCCTCACCGCGCCCCTCACTGCTGCAGGTGATGTCCTGGGCAGGGCCACCCCTAACAGAGCACTGGATGTCACCCAAAGCACCAACTTTCTCGCATCTTTATTTCTGGGGTGGTGATGACATTGGCTTTGCTGGAGGCAGAGGGAGGTGGCCGGGCACAGCCTGGCATCACCTTGCTGCCCCGCGGCATGGGGATCTGCAGGGATGGCACAGCCAGGGACGAGCACGGTATAGACCCAGCCGCAGGGCCAGTGTCCTCTCTCTCGGTGCTCTTGCTCAGCTCCCACACTACAGTTCTCACCCTGGTGCTGCCACGGGGCTCCTGGGGCTATTTCCCGGTGCCACAGTGCCAGGGTCACCACATGTGCCGGTAGGGAAAGGCCACCTCCACGCAGAGCACCGCCAGCGTCGCCGAGCAGTTGTGCCGCTGCCCGGCCAGCAGCCAGCCCTCCCCCAGGGGGGTGGCCAGGCCCTCGCCGTGGCCGGAGCTGCGCCAGCCCTGGCAATCCCGCCGGCGGGCATGGCTGCCCCGCGGTGTGGATCCGTGCCAGGCCAGCTGCTGGGGCCTGCGGATGAGGATGGGGGTGAGAGGGGCTGGGGGACACACCCTCTGGGGCACCTCCGGCTCTTTGCAACAGCTCCCGCATCCGTGCAAGCACCGGGGGTGAGGAGGGACCCGCTGCAGACCCCTCACCCTGGTTCTTCTGGGTGTGCCCTACTGATGCCTGCCCCATGACCAGACTCACCAGAGGGGATCCGTGAGGATGTTGCGCCCGTTGAAGGAGTAGATGGGGCCCTGTGGGGTGGCACCAGCCTGGCCCTCAAAGAGAGAGCTCCAGGACTTGGCCAGCAGCTGGCCCTGCAGGTGCAAGCGGTGGCACTGAGCCAGGTGCCGGGGGCCAATGCCCTTGTCCCGGCCACGTGTGGGTAATAACCTGCTCTGGGTTCCTCCCAGGTCCCCAGACCACCAGTGCCCAGCACAGCTGGGGTGCAACAGCCCCAGTGCAGGACTGGGCAAGGATCCCCCTGCCAAGGCTCACTGGGGGCTGGGGGGCTTTGCTGCCAGCTGCCCCCCTGGGGGGTGGGGGTACCTGCCTTCAGGTTGACAACGGGGAGGGTCCTGTCTGTCCTCTTGACGATGGACAGCAGGTCCTGGCTGGGGGCCGACAGGAATGCCCGGAAGGTGCCGTAGAGCTGAGCCTCCTGGGACTGCCGGTAGCACTGCAGGTCTGCGCCCCGGATCCCGCTCATGTCACCGGTGAGTGGCACGTTGAGGGCGGCCAGACGGAGCTGGGGAGGGGAGGTCGGGTGGTGGGGAGGCTCAGGCATGGCCAGGTGCCAAGGTCTCTGCTCCCCTCTTCCTGGGAGGGTGCAAACCTCTGGCAGTGCCAGCTGAGCATGGAGGGGTCCCCTGGGCACCTCCTCCCCATCTCCCATGGCTGGCCCACTTGTCTCTCACCCCAGGGCTGGGCATTGCTTACTGATGGGATCCGTGGGGCGATGGTGGTTGGCAGGATCTGGGGCAGCTCTTGTCCCTCCTTTTTTTGGACCTGGAATAACACAGCTCAGGTCAGCTTGGGGACACCCACCCCTGTGCCATGGGTGGCATGGGTGCAGCACCCTCCCCATCTTAACATGACCCCAGACTGTGTGTGTTCCAGGCTGACACTGCTCTGCTGACAGCCTGTCTCCATGGCACGTCCCTCGGACCCGCAGCAGGGCTCACCAGTGAGTCTGTCCGAGCCAGTGTAGGTGGTCCCGCATCAGGACTTCTCGTCTGCACACGCTTCAACTCCTGGATGGAGAAGAGAAGACAGTCCCACATGTGCTTGTCCCCTCCTGGCAGGCAAAGGAGGGCTCTGTCCCCTTGCTGGGACATGAGTGGACCTGGTGGCTGCCTGCACGCCTCACCTGGTACTGAGGGGTGGAGATGGAGGGGTCGTCACCGGCAAAGAGTGACTCTGAATCCTCCACCTGCTCAATGCAATGAGCAGAAGGACGGGTGAGGGGGGAACCAGCTCCTTCCCTGAGTTCTGCTGCTGCCAGGGCTGGAGCCCAGACCCCCCTCCCTGCAAGGGACCCCAAAGAACATCCTCGGTGCATGGTACCAGGAGGCGGCTCCAGCCGGCGGGGGTCCGGAGGAAGGCGTTGCTCCCTTCCCGCACATAGACCAGGCTCCCTTCGGGCACGGTGCTGCCTGACTTCAGCATCATCTCCTTGGACGTGAAGACCCACGTCTGGCGCTGGAGGGGATGGAGAGGTTCATGGCCCAGCTGCGGTGCCTGGGGTGGCCGGACAGCCTGGGGGGCTCGCCTGTGACTGCAGCCAGGATGCACTCGGAGATCGGTGTGGGATTCCGGCAGCTCCATCCGAGGGATGTCAGCATCTGGAGAGCCCGAGAGGGTGTGGGGGTCACAAGGTGTCCTGGCACAGGGGCTAGGTGCTCCCATGGAAGCTGTGGTGCTAGGGACCTGCGCAGGGTGGCATGGCCCAAGTGCCCACAGAGGGATGCAAGACTTTGCAAAAAGTGTTTCTGAGGAGGCTGGAGCCCCTGAAACACTTGAGAAATGGCCTTACCTGCTGCCCAGCTGGCGTCAGCAGCTGCCTGCGGAGGCAAGCGGGGCCTGTTACTGCTGCCGGGCACAGGGACACAGGGACACCCTTCCTGGTGCATGGGGAGGGGACAGGGTCTCTCCTGGGGACAGTGAGGTTGTGGCTTACCGGCTGCTTGCAGGGCGGCTGGCCACGGACAGGGTAAACCCTCTGGAAGCAAAGACAGGCAGGTTTGCAGGGAGCCCCTTGTTCTCTGCACGTTCACACACACATGTGTGTGCTCTGGCACAGGCATGTGCACAGCCCGTGCTGGGTCTTACATTGAGGTAGAGGAGACCTGGTGCTCCAGGGGGACCAGGGGGGCCGGGGGGGCCGGGGTTGCCAGGAGGACCTTGAGGACCCTGTGGTAGAGCAGTGTGGAGGTTGGACTGGGCCACGCTGGTGCTGCCTTTTGAAGGGGGCAGCTGTAAGACACCCCATTGCACCCCACTGCTGTTCCCCATCCCTCCTGCTCTGTTCCCCTCCTAGGGCTGAACCTCCCCAGATGGGAGTGTGTCTCACATGGGGGATGATCGCTCTGTAAATCTCTGTCTCCTCTTTGCTGCCCTGCAGAGAAAGAAAGAGAAGATTTGGTCTGATCTCCATCCTCCCCACTTCCATCCTCCATCCTCCCTCCCAGAGCTGTGAGCCCAGTGCAGCTGCTGGTGGGGTGAGCAGTGGCGTGGGGCACACAGAGCCACCTGAGCTCCAGCAGCAGGGTCCCCATGGCCAGGCTGGGCTTCCTGGGCACCCCTCACCATGGCAGGACCCCAGGAAAGCCCAAGACTCACCGTTTGGTACCCGCTGATGGGCACCCAGGAGCCGGACTGGCTGCCAGTGCCAGGGAAGGGGAGGTGACCTGGTTTGCACTCATGTTCCCCGTAGCAGCACCCCTGGGTGAGCCGCAGAGAGAGGCACGATTAGAGCCTGTGTGGGGTGGTGGGGATGGGGGTGTGCACTGTGCGTGCACGTGCATGTGCACATGGGTGCACCATACGTGTACACAGGCGTGCGTGTGTGTGCGCTCGCATGTGCCACGAGTGTGACTTGCCAACCCCCCACCCAGTGCCCCAGCCCATCTGGGGACTCGGTCGGTGCCACCAGGGTGAGGCAAAGGGTGGCACTGTCCTGGCATGGAGAGGGCAGTGGAGGCAGCACATGGGGCTCAGGGGTTCACACTCAGGGTGTGGGGATGGGAACTCCCCCCAGCCAGCTCCCTCTGCACTGGTGCCCACGGCTACAAACCCGCTCTCCGGGGTCACCCTTTTCTCCCTGGAAGGAAAGTAGAAAGGTTGCATTAGTGGCCCAGCTCTGGGGGTCCCTGGCACTCCCAGCACCCCTGCCCAGTGCTGTGCAGCCCTCTGCAGGGTAACACCCACCATGGAGCTGTTTGCTCTTGGCGCTGGCACCAGGCAGCAGCTGATGCTGGTGCCATTCCTGTGCCCTCGCTGCCACCACCCACTGCCCACAGTGCCCACTCCCCCAGCTCACCTTGGGGCCTGGTGGCCCGGCTGATCTGTGGTGCCCTGCATGGTGTGAGTTGCACTGGAAGGAGAGGGTGTGCCGGGGTGAGTGCGGGGGCTGCCCCCCGCCACCAAGTACCCACAGTGCTGGGACCCCCTACTCACCCTGTAGTCCCCTGGTGGTCCTGGTGGCCCCATGGGACCGGGCATGCCTGGGGGGCCCATCTCTCCAGTCCGGCCAGGGTTCCCTGGCATGCCTGGCAGTCCATGTTCGCCCTTCTCACCCTGCCAGCACACGGTGTAGGGGGTGGTGAGCATGGGGGCTCAGCACCCCGTGCACACCTTGGCCCTGCAGTGGCAGGGCTGGGGCAGGCCTGGAGCCCTCTGAGGGGCTCAGTGCTGGGGGCTGCTCTCCGTGGGGGCAGAGGGAGGGGCTGGTGAGCCCAGCTGCCCCATCCCACAGCCATGGATGGGCTGAGCTGGGACTCTCTTACCTTCAGTCCAGGGAATCCTGGGTCCCCTCGGAGCCCTGGTTTGCCAGGGAGAGATGCAGGTCCTGCAGGACCAGGGGGTCCTTCGTGCCCAGGCACCCCAGGGGTACCCTGTGGTCCGGGCAGCCCTGGTGGCCCTGGGGGTCCATCTGGCCCAGCTGAGCCTGGAGACCCTGGAGGTCCTTCAGCCCCAGGGAAACCAGGTGGTCCCACAGCCCCCGGTGGTCCAGGGGGTCCCGGCTGCCCATCCCGCCCAGGGACCCCTGGGGAACCTTCGTGGCCTGGGTAGCCTGGGGGTCCAGGCAGTCCAGGCAGCCCGGGGGGTCCTGGGTTTCCTGCAGGGCTGGATGCTCCCATCTTTGTGTTGAGTTGGAGGGAGAGAGGAAAGAGGCAGCAGTCAGCGAATGGCTGCGTCCCACCCTCTGCTCCCCTTCCCCTGTGCTGTCGACCCCCATGGCCACATGCCCCATCCCTCCCTGTCCCTGCCAGGGACAGGCACTGCAGCCAGCACTGCCATCGTCCACTCGCCCTGGCATTGCCTGCCCACGCCCCCCACCCCAGCACTCACCTCATTCTCCGATCCCCTGGGGGGGGCAGCGGGCATGGGTGGGCTCCTGGCTCCCCAGGTGCCTGGTGGTCCTGGGGGTCCTGGTGGTCCTGGAGGACCCGGGGGACCCCGGGGACCCTGCTGACCAGGCTGCCCAGGGCTGCTGGGTTTCCCTCTCTCCCCAGAGAATCCAGGCTGGCCTCTCTCTCCTGGGAACCCTCGGTCACCTTTCTCTCCCTGTTGGGGAAAGACAGAGCCTGGCTCCCGGCTCCCAGGACTTTCCTCCACCAGTGCCCACCATGGGGACTTGCTTCCCCCTTGCCAGGGGCCACCTGAATCACATCCAGCCCAGCCCCTGAAGTGAGAGTCCAAGTCCTGAGCAGAAAAGGTTTTGCATGGCCAAAGGAGCTGTGGAATTTCACCCAGTGGGACCCCTGTGCCTCTCCTTGGGGAAGACCACCCACCTTTGGGCCGGGAGGGCCAGGAGGGCCAGGAGGGCCGGGACGCACAGGGCAGATGCAGCCGGAGCCGTTGGGCACCTGGAGAGGGAGAGAGCGATGAGCTGCAGGGCGGGAGCCCCAGCTGCGGGGCCTGGCGTGGGTGCCCTGTGCCCACCTCTCACCTGGAGGGCAAGGTCCAGCTCTGGGGCTGGGGGCACCTGCCGGGGCAGCCCCTTTGCCGTTGTCTGTGTGGAGGAGAGGAGGGGCTGAGAGACCCCCAAGCACTGTCCCTGTCCCACCCTGCCAGCCCACATCCCCCAGCGCCCCTTGCCTGGGTACCCATCCCAGACAGCCCCAGGCACCAGGACCCGTCCACCACCTTGATCTGCAGGAACTCCTCTTCCTCCGCGCTCCCCTCGAAGATCTCTGGGGTGGCCGTGGGTCGGTGCTGCTGGAATGGATGGGGACAGCTCCGTGCGGGGCTCGGCGGGACCCCGGAGGGCACGCAGGACCCTCTTGCAGCTATTGCTGCCCGCAGCCCGGGGTGGGGGCTGACCCCCGGCGCTGCTGTGGGGCTGCACCGTGCGGGGGGACACCGGCAGCTGCCGCAGCTCCTTTCCAAGGAGGCTCGGGCCGGAGCAGGGCACGCTGCCCTCTTCGGGCAGAGCACAGATAAGGGGAAGGACGCGGCAAGGGGCCCGGCAGAGGCTGAGGAGTTTTGGGAGGGCTGGAGGAGCAGGAGCGGGAAGCTGCCCAGGGAAAGGCACCTGGCCTCGTGTGCGTGATAGGGCATGGCCTGGGCCCTTCGCTGCTCCCCTGGCGAGGGGGTCTCGGCGTCTGGGGGCTGTTACCAGCGGGGGTTTGCTCAGCAGCACCTTCTGCCTGGGCTCCGTGCTGAGGACATCTCCATCTGCAGGGGTAAAAGGGCAGTGGGGCGGGAGATGGCACAGCCGGAGGGGGACCAGGGTGGCACAGCGCTCCCAGTTCCCAGCACTTGCTATGGCCGCGGTGGTGCCACCAGCAGCCCTGGACCCTGGTACCCCATACCTTACCTTCCAGCCTTACTCTAGAGATGTCCCTCCCACACTGGGGTGCAGGAGCCAGGGGGGCCAGGGAAGCCATTCCCCCATCCCACTGTGCCTACCTTCCTGCCCATACAGGGTGGGCGCTGTGGGGCTGGTGCCCGGGTCAGGTGTGGTGTCCTCCAAGCCCAGGGGGTAAAACCACTGGGCTGTGGTGGGGGGCAGGCACCTGGCCAGCACCAAGAGGATGCAGAGCACATGGAGGAGGTGCTGAGGGCCGCTGGACTCCATGCTGCTGCCTCGGGGCCAGGCTGCCCGGGATGGGGGTGCTTGGCTCATCCTGCTCTCCTGTGCTGTCTGCTCCCGTGGCCCTGGCACAGCTCCTGCTGTTATCACCACGGCCCCCGTGCTGCCCGACACGCCCCTCGCCCGCCCCAGCGCCCACGTCCCACGGGCCACATCCGGCGGGGGCTGAGCACCCACGAGGTCAAGTCACCCTCTGTCCCACTGTCCAGGGGCAAGGAGGGCAACCGGGAACCGCAGGGAAGGGAGCCAGGACCCAGAGGAGCTGCTGGAACTGAGGCGAGGGAGGGTCAGGGAGGAGGTGCTGACTGGAAATGGGGAGTAAAACCATCAAGAAGGGGAGTGGAGGAAGAGGCTGGCTGGGAGCAAGAGGCATCAGCCACAATGAGGGGAGCCGGGTGCTCCGTGGGCTCTGCCTGGCCACTGATGTCTGGTGCCAGGGAGGGATGAGGACTGGGGATGAGGCTGTGAAAGTTATTGGGGTCCTGCAGCAGGTGAAATACCTGTTCCCTGTGGCATGTGCAGTCACCATGTCCCACAGCAGATACAAAATGCCCTTGTGTCTCCCCAGCTCCATCAGGGCCACCCTTGGCTGGGGGTCTCCAGCCCCCTCTGACTCCCAGCCCTGTTTCTGCCCCTGTGCTGACCTGTAGCCTCTCCCCAGAGAGAGCTGGGATCACTCTGGACCCTGCTTGGGGGAGCTGCAGAGGAGTAGCCTGAGCTCCCCACAGCCTTGGGAACCCCAAAGAACTGCTGAAGTTGGTAAAGCCATGCTGGAGGCATGAGGGGCTGGGGGCAGAGGGGCTGCCCCATCACAGCTGGTCTGGGCTGCACTGTATACTGTGCACGGAGCATTAAATCCCATCACTGAGCACCCTCTGTGGCTGCAAGGCTGTGATCAGGGTGGAGGGCAGCATGGCTGTGGGGTGCACCAGCCCAGCCCCTCTCCATTGTGCAGGATGGTGCTGGGACAGGGTCCTGGGGCTGCACAGCGAGAGCGTCCCTGTCCCCTGCGCTGCCCTGCTGCCTCTGTCTGCAGACACAACAGTCTCCCCAGCGGGCGCTTGGTGCTGCCAAGGCCTGATAAGGTGCCGCGGCCTGAGCAGAGCTGGGCACCTGTTTGGGTTTGGTTCCCCCTTGGACACTGTGTCAAGGCTGGTGCCTCTGCCTTGAGTCATGGCCACCGCGCAGCAGTGCCAGGCGGGGCAGGGGCTCCAGTGCAGCATCGGGTGCCGATGCCTTGCAGGGCCCCTTCACCAGCTGGGTGGGGAGAAGGGGATCTGGGGAGTGTGGGGAGTGTGGGGGACATGGATCCTGCCTGCCCCTATCCTGCTTGCACACTTGGCACTGCCTGGCTCACCGCAGGGGATAGAGAAGATGGTCCTGGGAGCCCCCACAGCCATTGCCAACAGTGCTGGCACTCAAGTCTCAATTTGAGCACTAGATGCACTCACCCATGAGATGAGTTTGTGGTTCTCAGCTTAGGTGTTGCATTGCAGGCTGGCCTTGTTCCTCTTGTCCTCTCCCATTGCACTGAGCCCCACACCAGGGCCCCACAGTGAGGCCCAGCTTCTGAGTGTCTAATGACTGCTATTTTCCATGTACCAGTGTGGTGACACAGCTAGCACCCAGATGTGCCAGTGTGTCCCTGGGCATGTAGGACAAAGCTCCTCATCCTGTGGCATGAATTCAGCAAGTCTCTGCCTTACCCCTTGGACACAGTGTGTCATGATCCATCCCAGTGACAGGGAGAAGGGGTGTCTGCCCCTTGCCACTCCCTGCAGAGAGCTAGGTGTGTGGGGCACAGCCCGTGCCAGGCCTGCCCGGGCACCTTGGCATCTCACACAGGGTGGGGGCAGTGAGGCTGTGCTGGTGCCAGAGCCCATCCTGGGCTATGTCTAGGACCGCCCTGCCACATCCAGGTGGGTCCCCCGGCTGAGATGCCCAAGGGTGCAGCTCATGGGTTCCCAGACCTCTGGGTGATGCTCGGGGACCCGTCCCCCAGGGCGCAGGGCTAATCCCAGGCCTACCCCTTCTTGCCCGGGCTCTGTGGGGGCTGGCGGGGCCGGTGCCGCGGGGAGGGGTGCTTGGGCTCCCCGCCCGCCTCCCGATTTTCCCAAATAGCCACTAGATGCCGGCAGCTTTCAACTTATCGCGGTCCTGTGCGGGATCGGGGGGGGGGTGTGCGGGGAAGCCGAGGGAGCGGGACCGGAGAGGGGCTGGGGCTGGGTGCGGGGAGCCGACGGGTGAGGAGTCGGGGTGGAGCCGGGAGCCAGCGGAGCCCCCGGGGCGTCCTTGGCAGGCTGGGGCTGAGCTGCCCGTGACGCTGTTGCCGGCAGCGCTTTTGCTCCCGCCGGGCACCCCGGAGCCCACCCCGGGCTGCCCCACGCCGAGAGTGTTTGGCCACAGCCCCCGCGATGCAGCCCCGTATGGCGTGTCCCCCTCCCAGTTCATCCCAGTTGCTCTCAGGACCGGGCAGGCGGCGGCGGGCAGGGTGTCCGGGCAGCTACCGGGGGCTGAGAGCGGGCGGCGGGTGGTCTGCGGGGAGGGGAGCTTGGGGGGTTCCGGGCTGCCTCTCCGCGCTGCCCGGGCGCCGGAGCTGCCCCGCCGGTGGCCCCGGTGCTGAAACCGCCCTCCCCGGTGCTGAAGCCGCCGTCGGCGGGGAGCGTCTCTCCCCGGTGGCTTCCCGGTGGCGGCGGGGGCGGCCCCGCCGGTGGCCCCGGTGCCGGCGGCGGGAGGTGTGGCCAGGGGCCGCATAAAGCCGCCGCCGCCGCCGCCCCGCGCCCGCCGCCAGCCCAGCGCCGCCCGCAGCGGGCCCGGAGCGGGGCC